>JANHGN010006133.1:11048-39086 GCA_024605025.1 Megaceryle maxima
GATGAGCAACGTGGGTTTACTGACTTGAGCCATTGGAGTTACTGTCTCTATGGAGCTTGTAAAGTTGAGGAGGAAGCAAAGCAAAAACAATTTTCCAAGCAGAGATGACAGGACTGTGTAGGGCTCTGAGTTGCTGATGAGAGTTGCTCAGGCACATTGCTTTCACAGGACTTTTTGGAGGTCACTAAGCCACAACTGAGGTCAGAAGGGAGCACTTGGATATTCTCATCTGAACACCATCCTTTGGTACCTCCTGGAAACTAAAGTATGAATACAGACCTTTGTCTTTCCTACATTTGCAGGCAGCAATGTGGTTGTCTCTGTTTAAATGTGCTCACTATTCTTGAAGAAGTTGAGGGTTCTTGAGTGTTTGACCCTCATACAAAATAATGGTAGGATTTGGGTGAGATTGGTGCCACTGTCACAAAGAATGGGAGAACATTTGCACATGGCTCCCTAAATAGCTCTGTCAAATCCTGTTTTGTAAGTATAGGGAAAGCAGATTGGATGTAACTTTATTTATTTATTTATTTATTTTTGTCCTTGCAGAAAAGCCTTTGTATTATTATTGCTTTTAAAGCTCTAACACTGAAATGGTTCAACCTGAAGTTTTCCATGATGCAGCATCTGCTTCAGAATGACTTTCTTTGAAGTTTCATCTAGAACAGTTCCACTCCCAAGGAAAAGGGAAAAAAAGCGCATCTTTTTGTCCAAGTGAAAAAAGAAATAAACAACAACAGTTCCATTGAAAACCTGTAGTGACTTTGCTTAGAATAGGAAAGTAAAATTTGACAGGATTACCCTTCTCTCAAAGATGGCACTTGTACCATTGTTGTGAAAACAAAAAATCTACATAAACATGGTCAAGTTGTAAACTTCAGAAAAACCACAGGCTTAATAGAAAATTTGTCAGTGTTTGGCAGCTAAATTCTTAGGAAGCTCAACATGCAACAAGTATGCTCTGATATGCTTACAGTTCCTATGCATGTGACATGTTACTGCTCTGCATGCCTACAGGTAAGCAGGGCTTTCTGGCACAGGCTGCTGGAGAACATTGTGGCATTGTTTTGCAGGTAGACAGCATCTTCTGTGCTCACATTTCTTCTCTCTCAGATAAAAAGAGGAGCAGGATCCACACACTCTAAAGAAGTGCAAGTAAGACAACATGTCTTATTTCACTAAGTGAAGTCTGTGATAATGTATAACAAGGGAAAAACAAAACAAAGTTGAACAAAGCTTGCCCAGGACATCTTTACATCTGACTTTCCTAAACTTATGAATGTTTCAGTTTTGCAGCTTTATTGATAAAATGCTGTGGGGTTTCTTTTCCTGTTTTGGCTGTTACATAGCCCTGAAATGCTGGCGGCTGAAATTTAGATTGAAACTAGAAGCAGCAAAACCTTTGTGTCCATAACAGGTTGCTTCACCCCCAAAACACAAAGAAATTATTTCTATTTGTTTTCATAAGGGAGAGGGGAATATTCAGGTTGTCCCTTTGCCAGCAGTTTAATAGAGAATTTGTCTCTTTCCCCACCCTTTTCTGGGTAAGATGGGTGAAATTTCTTTTGCAAGAACAGCCTCTGGCTGGCCTCCTGTTAGCCTAGTTTGTTTGACTTTGCTCTTGGGTGACTGCCTGCAAGCAAGCAAAAGCATGGAAGCTGAAAGCAAGCAGCAAGCTGATGCAATGGACAGGGTCCTTTGGGATCAAATTTACAAGACCTAAGCAAAATCAAACAGAATTGAAACAAACTCTGCCAAGCACAAGCTAACAGACAGGATTCCCTTCTCTCTGCAGCTGATTAGAAATAAACTAAAGAAAGGGTGTCTAAAGAAGGATCAGTGTCTGGATGAGAGAGTGGCAGATTCTGCCCTGAACACTGGAGAAGGTGGGCATAGGGGGCATACAGGTCAAAGTAAATCCATACATCAACAGAGCTCAGAAGACAGCACAACAGGAAATAACTTGCAGATGATACTCAACTCAAGAAAAGGTTCTTCCCAGGAAACTCTCTTCTGTCTCTCCAAAGCATCTTTGGTAAACAGCAGCCTTTAAAAAGCATTTCTACTACTTACCTGCTATCTTGCTGTTTTAGTGTCCTGGTGCTTATTATATTAAATGCCTTAACAAACCAACTTCCCATGTTGCAAATACACATAAATTGTATATCTGTTAGAAGACCTGAGATTGTTGATGTCAGAACCTGAACAGTGCCATCCCAAGTCTTAGTTTCCACCCTTTTGGGAGACACAGGAGAAAGCCAGACTGATCAGTCCAATCTCTATGGTGTTCAAAAGCAAGCTACCGTAATAACTATGTATGTCCAAGCCTACCTTCAGGATCATAATTACTCCTGCTCTGCAATGAAAACCTTGGAAGAGACTACAAACCCCATCTCTGAAGCTCCTGAACTGGGAATTCAGGCCCAAAGCTTTAACTCATGCACTGGAAACACTTTATGGGTAAAGCCAGACATGTTCCTTTCCCTCTGTAGCACAGCAGGATCCTTTGAGCCTGAGTGACAGTCATTATCAGTGCTGAAAACACGTGCCACTGTCTGGTCTTACATGAGTTATTCACTTATACTGCAGGTAGCCACACTATTTGCATTGAGCCCCACAGATGTTTCTTCAAGACATAGGTAGTCCTATTTGGTGCAGGGAATAGAGCCATTCCCTTGGGTTTAGACCTGTCTGAACTGCAAATACCACGGTAAAAGGCAAAATAACAGCACACCTTAACAACAGTGATGAATGGCAGTTCCTCTCCCCTTCCACAGCTTCTGTCCCTGTAGATTATTAACACAGCCCATTCCAAACTCCATGACTTTCACCTTCAGCCTATTTTAATTTATTTATTCAGAAGAGTGTTGTTTTTCACTTTTCAGAGGAAACTCCTGTTCGCCTAAAGACGCTCTGTATAAAACCTGGTGCAAGCCGCATTCCACAGGTCTCACAAGAGTTTGGACTTCTTTGTTTTGCTCCTGAAACCTGCTCTGAGCTCCAAAAAGGAAGGGGAAATAATTGGGGCATTTGCATCTTGCAGAAGCTGAAGTGGGACATGCTTATTTTTAAAACAGGATATAAGGGATTCTTTTGACGATATCCATTCATTCTACCAATGACTGGATTAAAAAATAGAAAAATTTTTAAAATCTTTATTACCCTTCTGGTGGCTGCTGCACAAATTATTTTTGCATATATATGTGGGCCTGGTTCAAATTGCAATAGCACTACAAATGTTGACAGGGCTGCTCTGATATTGGAATATCTCTTTTCACAAAGGGAGAGAAATCCTCTATTTTCTCCTGAGTTGTCCATAGTCCCCTCTTCTTAAACTGCATGTTTGTCACACCCATGTCTACAGTTCTGGCTAGTCCTCTTGAAGAAAGCGGAAGCAGATGCAGGAGATAACATATTAAAAGTAGAATGAAGGTCTTTTTTAGTAGTAGAATAAAGTCATTCATCAGGAGGGGAAAAGGGGTATTTCAGCCAGCATTGTCTCAGAGAAAGCTATAGGGATAAACTGGCTCACAAGAGAGTGTCAGGTGGTGTGGAGAAGTTTTAAAAATAACAGGGTGGAGTAAGGTTCTTGTAAAGTTTTATAACAGAAGAAAAGATGCAAGAAATTGTTACTGTTGGAAGAAGCATTAGATCTTCCCAGACAGGGCTGTATGATGTTCTCTGAAGAGAATTACATGTGATAACCTGACAGCTTTCCTAGTCCTAAATTTTACATTCATCTGTCCTTCACTGATATTAATTACAGGACTAGATGGGGGAATTACTCTCCTTCTGGGAAACACTGCTGTAATCCTCCTTAAAGAGTCACACTGATTCCTCAGTTCCACATCTCTGGAAAGCTATGGATATGTATTTCCAGTATGCTGTCAGTCTACCAACCAGACTGCACCGAAGTCTACTGATAAGGGTCTTCATAGCCATCCATCAATCAGCAAGGGAAATTGAAGTCTCCACTGCTTTGGAATCTTTCCAGACATATTTGGGCTCCATGGAGGACATTTAGCCAAAGACCTTTTTATATCATTCATGCAGCACCCATAGAAAGTTTCTTTTAAACAGGATAAATGTGAAGTCAACAGTCAAAGTGTCTAGAGCAGCAAATAAAATATGAAAACACAGTGTTTAAGGAGGCTACAGGCTAATATCATTCTCTTATGATAGGAAAACTGAGACTCCAAGTCAGTAAGTTGTATCCGGAACAGGTCTGTTGTATTAGTGGCAAGTTTGCACTCCTGACAGACAAGATATCCCCTAGAATAAAACAGAATGGTACTTCTTTTACAGTTTGATTGGCATTGGACAGTACATCCCAAGATTGTATTTCCAATTTTTAAGTCATGTTTATTACTCACATGACTTATCTAGGAGTCTGTTTAAACTCTTACCATAGACTAGCATTGTGTTGCTACCTCAAAAAGGAGTTCTGCAAACAAACAACAAAACCAAATCAAAATGCAGAAAAGTGAGAAAAACTTGAAAGAAACCTCTATATAGGAAAAAAATGAATTGAGAAACACAAGTGTTAGCTCTAGAAACCTGACTGTAATATTTTTATTGCTAATATAAGCACAGAATAGAAGTGTATGTGCTTTGCACTCTGTTCAATATAAAATTAACATTCAAGCTCTACTGGTTAAGTATGCAGAGGCAGCTTCTCCAAATAGCCTCGATATCAAAAGTCTATTGCCATAAGTTAGTGTACTAAATAAAGTGAAGAGTTTTCATAAACTTCTTGTAGGGGCCTGTAGACAGAAGAGGAACCTCACCCCAGAGAATTAAAAGAAAACCATTTCAGTCAATCAAATCTATTTACATGTATATTTATAAACTGTCATGGTTTTTTAACTACTAAAATTAGATTTAGATCTTAGCCATCAATTTTCAAGTGAAAGCAGTTCACTTGTCGTTAGAATGGTACAACATGATCCAAAATACATAAGGACAAGCATTTTAGTCTTAGTCCTGGTACCCAAAGGAAGTGGCAATTCAGTGACACACTGGCCAGCTGTCGCCCTTCCATCACCAATTTCAGCCAACTTCAACATCACCTGACAGAAATATCAGGACAGCTCCTTTTTACTCATATCTGTGAAACCCATCATGGGATCACAGAAAGACACTTGGCTTGCTGTCACAGAGGGAAGTAAAAAAGCCTTAGTAACATCAAGGTACTCACACAGAGGAGTAATTTTTGGTTGAGCTCTACAATTCAGAGTGAGTTGTTTTCTTACTGAGCACTGAAAACTAGAAGTACAGCACAAGTCCTTTAAAAAGGAGCTGAGGTGGAAGAGCTACTTCATGAACATAACAACATAGGATCATCTTGCTTCAAAAACATTTTACTCTTTTTAAAGTGCACAAAATCATAAAAAAATAGCATTTGGCTTTGCCAGAAAAGCATCCAGAGGACAAGAGGCAAGGAAAGAACAGAGAAGAAACATGGAAATAAATCTTTCCAAACAAAGTGACAAGTCCAAAAATAATGAGAACTAAAGTTCAAAGAAGAAATCTAAACTGAAGTAGAAAGAGAGAAGAACCATACACAGGCTGTAGGGGCATGATGAGGTGCATAAATACTGGGGGGGGAGGTAGTATGCAGCAAACATCTTGTGCTGCCTCCTTAGCTAGCATTAAGGGTTCAAATCAGGACATCAGCACTTGACAGACATTGTTTAGAAATTAATGTTTATATATCCTGCTACAATATCTGTCCCTTAAATTTTTCAGATCCCATCAAGGACTTTAACCATCAGAGCTGATTTCTCCCTACACACTGAAAAGAATTTCTGAATTTTTTAAAACTTTTTATTTAGCCTGCACAGTGACAGTATCCTGTACTTATATTGTGACACCTTCCAAGTCAGTGACAATAGGGTGGTCATGCTGACATGTTGTATTTTCCCTTTCTTAGCCATACTTCCCAATGGCTTCCCTCTCACCTTTTATTCATTCCACAATCATGATAGAAAGAAACACAAAGCAGCACAAACTGAATACACAATGGGTGTGGTTAAAGGCAGAGTTTAAGTATAGCTTCTGAAGCTGTGACCACAGTGTCACAGTGAAGGGATTAACTCCTCAGGAAGGCACAACATTCTTTTGTTTTTCAACAGGATAAATACAACAGAGATGACTGTAATACAAGGGTGTTCACTACAGGATTTAATATACTGACAGCAAGCTTGTTTAGCAGCATGATCTGTGTTCAGAGCCTACTGTTCCCTGCAGACAGAAAAATAAGGGTGCTGAGTCATGGTACCAGATATTTACCTTGGGGAGCTCGAGGACAGACAACTAGCTTTCACACATATTAAGCTAGGCTACATTAGTTGTCAAGGATAATCCATCCTTCCCCACCCACTTCTCTGGCTTGGCTCCTCAGGGATTTTTAGACTTTGCTACTCCTTCACATTGTGTACTCTGCACTTGCCTTCAACTCAAGGTACAGGGACACTAAACAGGCATAAGATGAGGTACAGAAAAGCTTTATGATAAAGCAGAGAAGAAATAAGAGCTAGCCTGAGAAAGTATTTTCACTAATAAGACAGCATCTCTTAATGATAACAAGATTCTTGCCTGACCCTCTTTAGAGTCCTACAGTAGAGATTTTAAGTTAGCAATACAATAACTACAAAAAAATTAAGTAAATAACCTTTGCCTAGATAGGCTTTCAGACATCTAGAATATCTCTGACTTTCATCTCTTTTCTTATGGAAAGCCCTCCTTTTGCTACAGTAAGCGCTTAAAAGCAGCTCTATAAAAATGACTTTTTTTTTTTTTTCTTGGATGACACACTTCCTTTCCATCCAAGTACTACCAACATTCCTCTTTAGCAAAGCATCTCATAAGATACAAGGTGACCTAAGATGAGGATTTATATAAGAACAATGATCCATAGATGCTGGAGATAACATTAATGATCCACTGATGTTGCCAGGTCCAACTTTGATTTAAAAGGGGTGAGGTAGGGGAGAAAAAGCTCTTTATGCTTGAGAAGAAAATGGAGGCTTTGGAGACTACTACTACTAGACAGTAGGCATGTGCTAGAAGCTTTTTCTATCATTTTCTCACAGAAGATAGGCTTTTACTATCAAGCCTGATTTCCTTTTGAGTAAGTCTGATCTCATGCATATATAGGCCCTTGTCTGTAATACTTCTCAAGCACAGAGCAGCTAGTCAAATCCTTTAGAGAAAAATTTAAAGAAGAGCTGAGTGTAAACTGGCTATCTAAATCTAATCTTAGATTCTTCACTGTGGTTTGAAAAGGTTAAATTTACAAGAGCCTCCGGCTAGATCCTGGCACAGCTGATGGAACAGCTATCTTAGTTGCAGGGGTGAGATAGCTCAAATGCTTGGAAATCCAGGCATGAAATGCAATTTATTAAGGCCAGAACTTTTACTTTTTTGTTATTTCATACCGAAGGGTAGTTTTAAAGCAATACTCTATATAACATGCAATGCTTTTCCCTGTGAAACAGGAGACTAAGTGATCTGAGTTTCTAAATGAGTTGTAGAGAAACAACAGAAGCGTCTTTATTTCTGCTTTATATTGGCAGAATAAAGAACCATGTGTTGGTTGACTTTTTTTGTATTGATTGCTCACAGTCCTTGTTATAAAGGCTGGCAGTTTTATTACTGTATCTCCTCAAAATAACTATGCTCTACATAAGAGAGAAGGAAAAAAAGACTTCTGACTTGAGTATTATTTGTATTAAAGTAGTGCCCAGAGGCACTGACAAAATCCAGGACTCTTATGCTGGATGAGGTAGGAATGCAGGATAAGAGACAGCTTTGCTGTAATGTTAATGTTTGCTTATACTTTAATGAGGCAAGAGTCACCAGGGACATCTGTGAAGGGCTGAAATGTAGGTAGACTAAATGATGTGCCTCTCTTAAATCCAACATTGTGTGCTTCACCAAAAGGCTATTATTTTTTTTTCCCTTTAAAGATCTCTATTTGCACCCAACCACTCTCAGCTCTCTAAAGCTGGTAGCTGCAAGTAATTCAATAACACAAATGTTCTGACAAAGTAATTTTTAGCTTGTTAATTATTCCCAAACACATTCTTTCCCCTTCAAGTGGAGCTAGATGACATCAAACATGTTTGAGGGATGGAGGAACAGTTGAAGTATTAGCAAGAACAATGGAACAGACTACCCATTTTATTCCAATACATTTAAAGGGGAAAAGGCTGGATGATGGCCAAGTTTCACCTTTAGAATTGATAATAGAAAATTATTGGAAATTTAGCTCTTACACTTGTGCTTGTACAAGACAGTGTTGCAGAGGTCTTGAATTGCTCATATCTTCTATGTTATGCTAATAGTATAGAAAGGAACATGTGGGGCTAAAAAAAAATAGCTTGGAGATTACAGGGAACTCTCAAACTCAACAGGCTCCAAAATAAAGGATCTACCACACTTCTACAGTCTGATGTAAAATTGGGAATAATGCAATTACAGAGACAAATATGGAAAGAAGATTCCCCCTTGAAAGTGAAGACTGTGTTGTCTGAATCTATTATTATAGATACAGAAGGTAATAGGGGAATGATGGGATAGAGAAGCAGTTTCAACAGCATCCAGCTGGAATGAACATTCACTTCCTGTGGAGACCTACTCTGAAGTGGTGGATTTGTTTCTTTGTGTTTGACCTCCTGAAGCCTACAAAGGAAACACATGGACTGCATAAAATCCTGCTGGACTGACTCTGGTAGCAGAACTGCTGAGTTAGGATTGAAAAGGATCCTGTCTTAATTTCAGCTGCATTAGCTTTCTAGTGCTAGATTGAGCCATGTTGTCATTAGAGGGCAAAAAACTCTAATGAGAATTTTGACACACTAACTTAGCAGACAGCAGTATGGTCAAGTAGGTCACTGCCTTCCCCTTCGCTTTTCTGCAAGTACTAATTTGGTGGAAGGAAGCATAAAAAAAAAAAATAACTCTAGAGAGAAGTGGTAGAAGGAAAACTGATTGAAGTGAGATATTATAGGTCATGCTTTTATTTGTGGTAAGGCACTTTGCAGTCTCACATGGAGAAGGAGACAATAACTGTTAGGAAAAAGATCATGTTTTTTGTACACCACATAAGATGCAGAAGAAATTATTACTTGTTTGATTTGGTGGGTGATCCACTGTATGCTCAAATAAGCGAGAGCACCAGATCTTGTGCTAAATCTTGTCAACAAGCTTCTGAATGCTTGATTACAAGTAGCAAAGACACTTTGGCCCAAAGGTTAAAGACTGTATGAAGTCCTGGTGTACAGCTCATTTACCTGGCCAAATAGTAGTACAACAGTGTGGAGATTCCTATTTAAACAGACAAGAAGTTAATCTACCCCACAAGGCATGGAAATTCTTTCCAAATACAGTGTCTGTCTGTGTTACTTGGGCTCCCAAGGGTAGAAAAGTCAAAACCTTTCAACTAGTCTGATACTTGGGGGCATGGGTATCTCTGAGCTGTTCCTGTGCTCTGCCTAAATAAGGGTATGTCAGGCATTCCCAGACAGTGCTGGCTGTATGCTGAGAAACATAGAGCAGAATATTATTGTTAGGGGACTGAACATGGTAGAGTTAGGCTTCTAAATTTTAGGGACTAGAAATTAGCTGGAGAGTGGAGTCATATGTATTATCACTGTAACCAAACAACTCACTTTTTATGCAGTGTTTTTTAATAGAAGAAATCTATAAATAGTTTTTTTCTTAATGTTTTTGACAATAAACATGCCTGGAGAATATTAGAAGTACATGCATCAACAACACTGAAATGAAAGTAGGACTGTGAAGTACAGTCTAAATGACTAAAGGAATTTAGATTCTTTTCAGAGTAAAATGGCAAGAAAATGTCAACAACATAACAGTTGAATTTCATAGTCTAGTGACATTATTATACACTAATTTCTGATTTTTTGGTTACTGGCTCAGCTGTCACAGTAATGTGATCAAAATCGCAGCTCTGCTTCTTTTTCAATTTCAGGAAATGCTGTTCATATTGCAAGATCATTGGCTGCTGCTTCAGTAAAGATGGACCTTTAAAATTAATTTGATTTTCTGAATAAACATTCTTAAATTTGTTGCCAATAAATAATACAGTCTCAAAATGCTTAGGATGTTTATTAAATATATGTCAATACTATATAAAAATACCAAATGGGATCTTCTGAACCTGGTTACAGGGGAATGTCTATGTGTATGGAGACTGCTGCAGAATTCTTGCTTCAGCACCCTTTGTTAAACAGAACTTAAATTGTGAAAAAATCAGGGTGTTTTGTAATTGGTATTTCTTTCCATCATTCTTGTAGGTTGTCATTGTGATGGAGGTCAAATCCAGGTCAGCTGTAGGATCCAAAACCTTAATGCAAGGAAGCTGAGGCATAGGAAGTTCCATGTAAACATGAGAAGGAACTTTTTCACTGTGAGAGTGACAGAGCACTGGACCAGGCTGCCCAGGGGGGTTGTGGAGTCTCTCTCTCTGGAGATATTCAAAACCCACCTGGATGCCTTCCTGTGTGATCTGGTCTAGGTGATCCTGCTCTGGCAGGGGGGGTTAGACTGGATGATCTTTCAAGGTCCCTTCCTGCCCCTGAAGTTCTGTGATTCTGTGTGCAATCACTTCAGGTGGAGAAATGGGTATAAGTTCTGTCTCTATTCTAGAAACCTGCCAAGCATGAAAGAGGAGTTTTTTGAGCTTTCTATGACCCAAAGTGAATTTCACAGTTTGAGACCTACTTCCAAAACAAACTTGAACTGGGAGAATGTTAACAAACCAAGTCCGACCTCTAGAGAAATGTCCCCACTAAATGGAGAAAATAACACAGATGTACAGAAAACAGAAGGTAAAAGTCTACTTTTACAAGTAGGATACAAACTGGGGAGCATGAATTGGAAGCAGTGCTAAATTCGGAAAACAAAAATAAAAAAAAGATGGCCCAGTTTGCTTTCATCAACCCTGCTGTAAACCTGGAACTATTCCATGAAAGCTCTGGTGTTAAAGAGCCTTTATGGCTTCCACTTGAATCTCAGAATAATGCCTCTCATAACTACCTCATTGCATGCCAGAACAGCTCCCTAACACTAGCCCAAGTGAGGGGTGCTCAGACTGGGAATACCTTCGTAAACTAAAAGGAAGTTGCGGCCTTGGTTGGCTTTTCATATTGAAGTTGCAAGCTCTGTTTACTGGGCATTAAAGCTACATGTCCATCTCAGCAAAAAGGAGACAGAAGAGGACCGTTCTGATAAAGAACCACTAACTGAATTTGGACGATGCACAAAGGAGCATGTATGAACATGGGTTGCTTGGAGCTGGATCTGAGCAAGCAGAGGATAGAGGCAAAGCTGCTGCAACACCCTGAACTGGCAGTGGTGATAAAAGCATCAGGAAACTGCTTTGAAAGTGATTTTCAGTGATTGGTTCTGGATCCAGCTGTGATTTGTTTCACCTGAACCTGGTTTTGAGCCTATTGTGTTTCTCCTATACATCTGCCTGTATCTGAGACAAAGCAGCAGTACTACAATAAACCTGAAAGAGGAATAAACTCCTGTTCCTAGTAGAGTTTTCTCTTCCAACAATTCCTTTGTCCTTAGTCAGAAAAGAATAATATTATCTTGCACCTTCTTACTTCCTGTGGTGATAGGATTTTGTTCCAGTAGGCACAATCCTGCAGAGGGCCACCAGAATATAGTTTCTTCAAGAAAAAGTTACTTAAAAAGATCAAAACATCCAGGAGGAATTATGTTGGCTGCCCTTTTAAAATCTTTCTCATCTTCTTCCTTTCTTATTTTTTCTCATTCTTCTCCTGCAAAATGAAGTTTTTTTGGCAGAAGCAGTGGCAGATCCAAAATGTATGACCTGAAAACAGGATATTGGATCCTTGGTGGGAGACAGATGGAACCCAGTGACCATGTCCATGTCTTTACCATGTTCAGCATGGAAGTGACCACAGCAGAGCCTGAAATGGAACACACTGTTGTTTCTGTGAGCTTTTATTGTTATTACAATTATTGTCCCAGGGCAGCAGAGCTGTATAGAGGAGATGGAACAGAAAATGTTGCAGATGGAAGGAAATTAAAAAAAAATATTTTGTGGATTAATTTGAGGGCTAGGAATGGTCCACTAGGCAGGATGTCAAACCACAATGAGCTGAAGAGCTTAAGGCAATTTGTTCAAGTATAGTTTATAGTTCCTGTGGCTTTTCCAAGTTGAGATTTTGCCCAAAAGATAAGAGTTTGCTTAATGTATCTGCAGGTAAATTGAGGACATCTCAGAATCCTGAAAAAGGGGAAGCAGGAAGCAATGTAAAATGATGAAATGATGGATTTCAGGCATGGCCCTGGAGCTTGTTTTGAATTCAGCATCCAGTCAAGGTTCACATAGACAAGCTGGTCTTCTATGACTAGGAAGATTTTAGTTCAAGACTCTACTAGGAAACAAGTTCTCTCCAGCACAGCTGGTCTTTGGCATGTTGTTCAGTATGTGATAGAGACTTCAGATATACTTATGGTAGCTCACTGTAGGAATACGTGGATATAATGGCTTCCAGATCTGGATATAAAAATTCTGGAAATATTTTGTCCCCACCAAGGAATCTGTCCTGAGGGGTGATGGAACAGCAACTTGTTCCTTTAGCTACGTTGCTGCAACACACCAGAAGGTCACTGCCTGTTGGTCCAGAGTGGGTAGCATGGGACCATAACTGCCCTCTCCATGCTTTATTACTAAATAGATTGGAAAGGGAGTCTGTCTATCCAGGTGGCTTTATCACCGGGTAAAAGACAGCAAACTTTTCGACTCCTATCTTTTGTCCCGGGACAAATTCCCTTTTCTCAGATTTTTATTGTGATGGACACAATGCATCACTGTGTAACAGGTAAAGACTGAAGAGCTAGGCTTTCTTTGCAGCTCTATCACTGTCTGGCAAGGCAACCATGGGTCAATTGTTTGATCTCCCTTGATCTCAAATTCGCTGTCTGTAAAATGGCAATAATGATACCAGCTGCTTTTATAAACAGCTAGGAGAGAAGGACTGATAAGGACAATCTGATAATGAACCTTCATATATTATTACTAATTTCTCCCCTGCTTTACTCTTTTTAAAACTATCTTAAACCTTGTCACTTTTTTCTCTCCTGTTTTGGTGGGGCTGTGTATGAAGGGAATGTTATGGGATTAATCCTAACCACATGTCTTCATCCTGTCTTATCAAAGTGAAATAATTTTATAGCAAGGTTTAAGTTCAGGAAAGCATACTTGGGTTTGAGCTCCTGGAATTGAGGCAAATGGGGGGGAATGTGGAGGAGTGGGAGGAACTGTCTCCTTTCTCTGTGCCATGACTTGGCAGTGAGGTGGGTTGAGAATTCCCACCTTTGTCTCCTCCTGTCCTGCACTAGTGCAAAGTTCCCAATGTTTATCTGCAAGAAGAAGCTCTTCCTGACCAGCTTTGTGTCCTGTCTCATCCCTGGAAATTTCCAGAAAGTATTATTAGAATGAATTTTACTTAAATTAGCTAACAGTTCATGCAATACCTGGGTTTGGCTTTTGAAGACATAAACTACTCCTCAACAGTACTGATTTTTTTAAGGCCCAGCTTTGTTCCCCACTACTTATGTAATGGAACCATCCTGAATTGCATCCAGCTGAAAGTCTGCCTTTAAAAGACTTGAGGCACATCAGCATTTAGAAATTCTCAAGGTACAGAAATTTGGCAGCAGCTGAGCATGCCTTTACACTCCAGTGTCCTCCCTTGAAGGATGAAGGCCTGACAGTTATTGAGAGTTATTATACAATTAACCCTGTTAAGAGAAATGTCCACAGCATAGTGGATTGTAACTGTAAAGCTTGTAACAAATCATCACAATGCAATCAACCCTACCAGTGCTGAAAACTGTTCCCTTTTCCTCTGGGGCATTTAAAATATCATTTGCTATGTGCATTTTTCCCTTTATATGTTTTATTATTAATAATAATACAATAATGATGAAAAGATCCTCGAAGAAGCCTCAGGAAAGGAATTTTATAAACGTTACCATGGAATAAAATAAGCACATTCCATTTTATCAGGACATTTTCCATTATAAATGGCCAGCTTTCTCATCACCCTGCCAACAGCTTTGCCTGCCATCTGTTCACTGATGTCATATTATAAAGTTCACTTGCAAAACTGCTTGTTGGGAAGCCCAGGTTTGTGCTAGAGAAGTTTTGTTTAGGAATAAATATGCTGGCATCTCTCAAGGGGTTTTTTTTGTTGTTGTGTTTTTGTGTGTCTGTGGTTGTTTTTTTTTTTAAATAACATTTTTGTTTGTTTCAAAGATTAGATTTCTGTCTTCACTACACAAAGATAATGAACAACATTTTCTAAAATTGCTGTAGATTTTGTCTCTTTCTGTTATGGAGGAATTAATGTGGGACATCTTGAGAGAGAGAACCTCGGAACTGAGTTTTCAATGTTCTGTACATTTGTCTTCTGTAAAATAGACTCAATTAAGGCAGGATAAGTTGCACACCTGAAACTCTTATCCAGTGCCCTGGAAAGTATGGATCAAGCAGATCCAGTTAGGAAGTGAAAAGGATTTTTTTATTTCCCTGAGGGAAAATTTTTTTTTTTTGAAAGAAAGAAGAAAGAAAAGCAAGAAAAGCAAGCAAGCAGGTAAGATCTCCCCCCATGTCTCCAGTTTTCAGAAAAAAAACCACAACGAATTCTAGGTGGGAGATTAAAATATTATGTATTTAAAACTTCCCCTCTCTCAGAAAAGTAGGGAATTGTACTTGGAAATGACAACAAATACATAATGGAAACTTGATTAAGGATGCTGCTATGGCTGCCTTGGCTGGACTCCACTTTCCGTCAGTCATCATCACCATTTTATAGTCTTTTTAAACTCAGGGAAGCCTACACCTTTCCTCTGCCACCCTTATCACAGCAACACTGAGAAGTGTTGACTGCATCTTCCCTTGTCACCCCAACTCTAGGCAGCCTGAAGCCCCTGAAATGCTTCTAGTGAACCTGCCTGCCTGGTCCTTCCTGGGAGGTGGAGACAGCATGATCTGAAAACCAGGAGTGGTTAGGATGCAATCCAGGCAGAGAAATAAGGTCCTGGGCTTTGAGTTGGTGACAGGTTTTGGGTTGCAGTGCAGGAGCAGTCATCTGAGGTGGGAAAGGGGCTGGAAGGGGTAGGGAGGATGCAGATGCCACAGCTGGCTGGTGTGGGGAGCTTTTGTCATCCCCATGTGAGGCAAAGGCAGCCTGGCTCCTGTCCTCTGTGTCTGTAGAGGGTCCTCCATGGGATTTCCTTGCTAGGGAAACCATCTTGCTGTTAACATGACAAGGTGAGATGTGGACTCCCTGTCTGTGCCATGGAGATTTGGAAGCAGCATGCAGATTAGCTCAGCAGGGTACATCTTGTCAGGCTTAGGTGTCATTACTTGGTGTAGACCCACATAAAATACTGTGGGCACAGCCAAAAGCTCCTTCTGAGCTATTCCTCCAGAGCTTGCTGTCAGGTCATCCACAGTACCTCAGCTTTGATGCTGTGGCCTTGAGTTGGTACCTGTAGCCAGAGTTTCCGTTTCACAACCAGATTGGCAGCCTCTTTCTGTACATATTGAACACTGAGGTTACCACAGGAATAAAGTGATAGGACTCTGGAAAGAAAAAGAGCCTGTTTCATAAGAGAAGACAGGGACAGAAGACAGCTTTTGTCAGAAAACAAAGGTCAAAAAAGGATGTCTTATCTTTCTATGAGTACACTGAGGCTGGAGAGAGTAAGATGCCAGAGAAAGGGTAGAGCTATTTAAGTTGAAGTAAAAATGTTTCATATGAGAAGACACAAAGATAAATGTGTCCAGGAATAAACTAAAACTGGAAAGATGGAGAGGGTTTCTGACCATATGAGGTTTAAACTTCTGTCCTCCCCAAAAGAGTAGTGATAAAGAATCCAGAGTGCTCTCCAGTGAAGCTTTCCCCTGTATGAAAAGAGGACTACATGCTTGTTAGCAAGAGATGTGTGGTCCCAGCAGGGCTGAAGAGGATGTAACATTCCCATTCTTTCTGTTCTTCTGCCCCACAATGCCAAACTGTTTGGCCCTGACTTCTGAACCATCTTGCTTCTGAATCAAGTGTCATTGCCAATCTAAATTGGAACACCACATTTGTAATTAAGTCTCAGGCAAGATCTCTATTCAGTAAGTGGCCCTAAAAAGCCCTTTTTTTGTCTTTGGCCAAATCTCAGACCACTGAAGAAAGCAGTATAGAAGCTAAAAAAGAATCAATTTAATAGAAAATGGGAAATGTTCCTGGGTCAAGTGTGCATCTGTGCCTCTTTATATATTCTAGTCTAAATATAGGTGCTCTGAGGGCTTGCTACAGATAACTGGAAAAGGGAAGGTGAAAAGAAAGAAGCCACTTAATGTCCTCTTGCCCTTCCCCCAGTCCAATCAATGTTTTCAAACCCCTGAGCTGTGCCAGTTTAACCTCTTGAAGGCTCTGGATAGAGAAACCACAAAAGTGAAATGCTTGGAGGAAATCCCACCTGCAAAGTTGAGTGGCAAGGAAAGGCTTTTCTTTTTTTTTTTAATTGCTGTGCTTAATCCTGCCTTTCCTAAACACTGTCAAAGGCTGGTGTTGGTAATTTGTTTTCTTAAATTAACATAAATTGGAATTTATGGACCAGGTGATTCTCTTTGAAAAGACTCCTTGTGCAGTGGACAGAAGAGGGTGGGGCCAACCCATCAGCAGGGAGCTTTTGAACTACTCCAAAAGCAATTCTTTGTCATTCTCTCTTCCCATCAATGTTCCCCCATAGAAAAATAAATTTAAAAAAGCCTTCAACCTTCTTTTAACAGCTGCCCACAAATGTTCCTTTCTTAACTTTTTTTGTTTGTTCGGTTTGGTTTTATTTTGGTTTTTTTTTTTTTAATTGCTCCTCCTGATTCCTTGGCACAGCAAAGGAGGAATAAGAGAACTCTAGAGACAGTGTGATCCTCCTGGGGACACCTTGCATTCAGTACTTTTTTTAAAATGTAGGCCATTTTGGGGACAAGTACGTGGGTTTTTTTCCCCATAGAAGATTTCAGGGGATAGGTCAAGGATGTCTTAGATCTTGCAGCTTGCCCCTCTTCATCATGAACCAAGTATATTCTCTTTGCCAAGGAGTAGAAGGATGGTTTTTTGCGTTCCCATCATGAACACAGATCTCCCTGGGCTAAGTATTCTGAGCTTCTCTACATCGCATATTGTACAGTTTTTAGCAAGGCTAACATGTTTTACCTTGTCCTGCTTGGGGCTAAGAAAGGGAATAAATTGCTTTCCGAATCTCCTGTGGATTGGATGAGAAGTAATTGGATTGAATTGCACTGAGAAAGAGTCAGGTTAGACATCAGGAAACATTTTTTCAGAGTCAGAATAGTTAAATGCTGGAAAACATTGCCTAGGGAAGGGGTGGAATCTGTGTTGTTAGAAATTTTTAAGAAGAAGTTAGAAAGGTATTTGGCAGAAATGGTTTTATAGAGCTGAATCCTGCCTTCAGGCTGGGGATTGGACTCAACTGATGTTTCTCAGTCCTCGCTTCTCGTCTCCCAATTCGTCCAAGGATGACTTCACCATTCTGATCCAGGAGGAACTACAGTTCACCTAGTGCAATGTTTTTACAATAGACTACACTTCCAACCTACTGCAAAATGAACCATGTTACTGTCGTCATCACTCAACCCCTCCCCAACTTCTTTGCTTGCTCCCACATGTTGAAATGAGTGTATATGCTGGAAAATTAAGTTGTTGCATAGTTTCCTGGCTACTGACTGATGCCTACCAGACCATGGACCACAGACTGAAGAATGCTGGCTGTGTTGACCTCCTGAGGTCCATTCCAGTCCTAATTTCTCTGATCCTAACAGCACTCATGCGGTTCATCACCATGGCTCTATTGACGAATGATAATTTCAGCCTTGGTAATAATTATGCTCTGGAGCCCTGGGAGAGAAAGGACTGTTCAATGGTGAGATTGACAGTCTGGAAACAGAACAAATAATTTCAAGGCCATGTCTTACCAGTCTTTTGGTAAGCCTGCTGTTAGAAAGTCCCTTAGGTCCAAACCTTAAGGTCTATCCTCAACAGAAATCAGACAGCCTGTCTTTCCAGCCTCCAGACATGTGTACCATTTCTGCCCAGGGACAAGGAAGATGTATGAAACACCACATACCAGTGGCAATGAATTGCAGAGACATTCACTGAAAATTAAATAAGCCATAGATAAAATCAGTATACTTATCACTTATGCTTAATTATGCACATATCTGGACAGGTTCTTCAAGGTTTTAAAGGTGTGATGTAGTACTCCTCTTGATTAGTGCAAACATCTAGGTGAATACAAATCAGATATTATGTATCATTAAACCTTTTATTGTTTCCTCATAGACAGACCCATCAAACGTGTTTAAGAAATGTTTGGCCTTCTTTGCCTTCTTGGGACTTAATTCTTGGAAGAGGAGTTTATTTCATCTGAGCTTTTTAGAATGGAAACCTGAGACACACAAAAGACATCAGCTTTTCTTGTTCTCTGAAATATTTCCCAGCTATGTGGTTCAGATGGGGAGGAAGCAAAGGGTGAGGCTGAAGCCAAGCAATGGAAAAGTCTAGCAGCAGCATGATGCTGCTCTGTATTTCACACCTACAGAGAAACACTTTCAACCTCTGACTCCAGAGGAACACGAGAGACCTTGCTATTTTGTCCAGAGCTGTCTTAACAGTTGTCATCATCCAAGATTTATGCTTGATATCAGATATATATCTGGCTCCCCAAAGAGGTGGTATATCTCACATAGTCCTTCAATACAGATTACTTTTTTTTCCTGCCAATCTCCTAATCATCCACCCTGGAGGAATCTGTTATTTCCAAATCAATATTGCATGAATCATGGTTCTTCATCCAAAGCCCTGGGGTCTTTGATTCACCTGCCCACACCTGCTCTGCTTGTCTTCTGTGCTTGGGTTGTGCCACTCCATTACCTAACTGTAATGGTTTCTGCATGCTCTCTATGAGACAGGACCTCACTCCAGGAGTCCAAATCAAGTACACAAAATCAAGTCCAATCCTCATATACGGGAAATATGTTAGTTCCTCTGAGTGACACAGAGCTCTGTTTCTTTATAGTAAGTAAGGAAGTGCTTCTTTGCTTATGCCCTAGGTTAGGGACACTTAAGATGCAGGATTTGCATTGTCTGGGATATGTTTGTAAACATCTGCTTTTTTCTTCACACATCAAATCCTTCAGCTTTAAGGCCACAATTCCTGTCTCAGAGATTTGTGCTCCTTCCTTGTGTTCAACACCACTGGACACAATTTCCAGTAATCTCTGGAAGAGTCACATGCTTGCTGTTCTCCTGACCCAAATCCAAGGTGACAAGAGGTGTAATACCCTCAGAAAATATTCCCAGCAGCTAGAGGCCTTCAAGGTCTTTGCATCCAGGGAAAGATATAGAGTAGGTTAAGTAGTTTCTCTCTTGCCTCTGGACTGTCCTTTCCCTTCACTCTGCAGGGCAAAGCTGGATTTTTCCCAAGGACAGGAGAAATCAAACATGGGTGAATGTCTGCAGTGTAGAGAACGAACAGTGCCCAAACAGGGAAGTCAGATAATGTATTCATGAGAGCTGACTGAGTGGCTGATGGAGGCACTGCAACTTCATGTCTGAAATGGATTCAGGATTATAATTTTAATTAAAAAATTTTCCTAATGGAGCCAGGTTGTTGGCAGTGCAAAGGCTAATGAATACCCCATCACTGAAGGAGCACAGAAGAGGGATTTGTTGACCTTCAGAGAGGAAGGATGATTTTATAGAGCAGGCATTTAGATGGAACTGATGGAACTCTCTTTTAGTTTTGCCACAGATGCAGGCAAGTCACTTAGACCAAGACTTTCAGAAGCAATTAATGAAGGAGGAGGAAGAGTACTTCAAAATGTCAATGTCCCCACCTATTTAAAGTGGAAGCTGGCTTGATGTGGGGACATCTGACAGAAAGGGTTTGCAAAGAAGCCCAAAGGCAACAAGGTATGAAGAGACTTTCTAAATAAAAGAGGAACCTTGACACCTTTCCTAGGGAAGCATGATGGATTGGGATGAAAAGGCCTGAAATCAGAAGGTCCTTTCATGAACCTGCAGCAAGGTTTATTTTGTAATTTTTTTTTTAATCTGATGCTTGTTTTTCCATAACAACTAAGTAATGACAGACTGCCAACCTCCCCTGCTAGATACCAGGAAATATGTATGGTGAAGAAGTCATGACTCATGATATAATCTTTTTCGCAAACTTGAACACTGTTTGTGCAAGTGGCTTTTCTGATGCCTAATACTCTGTTGCATTTACATATCTTAACTTTGACTAAGTATTTCTTCTCTGATGGGTCACCTATTTGCATCCAGCTTAAAGTATTTTGAGACTTCTGCTTGCCCATTTTAGTTGTTCAGTGTCTTTAATAATTGACCAAAGGGAACACAGTTCAGTCATGTAAGTTTTGTCTCCTTAGCAAAATGAGGTAAATATTTATCTATGTATTTGACTACTTTTAATCATCAGGATCTGAAAAGAGGCAAGAGATTCACCCAGACCTGCAGAGGGATAAAAGAAGTGCCTAAGAAAGGTTAGACTCAGAGCTCCTGTTCTTATATTGCTGAGCCTGAAAATATGATCTAGGTACTCATACCAGTGGTATGAACCATCAGAATAAAGGGGGAAGAAGAATGCTTTACAAGAGAGGTTTGTTCTCATCCCTCTACATCTTCTGTCCTGAAATAAGCAGTTTGAAGACTGTTGCATGGTTAAGAGGTTACTTCCACAGCCCAGTCTCTGACTTCCTCCCCAAGTACACAGTGGGAACAGGTGCCCTGAATTCACCCTGCAGTGATGGGGGACATATGAGGGTCTTAGTGTTTCCTCTGAGCATTGGTATGTTCATATAGGAGGTGTCTTTCCAAGGGTGAAGGCACATATATATCTGCTGCTTTCTCAACCCTCCTTTTGTGTAAAGTCTCCTAGTGGGTAGGATACCCTTTGCTGGGAAGAGTCAGGCATGAGAGAAGCAAGTGACTATCAAACTTAATTTGTATGACATTGCTGGCCTGAATACCCAGAGAGTTTTCAGAAGTGACTGCAGTCAGGTGTTGTTGGTTTGTTGGTTTGTTACTGGGTTTGGCTCTTTTTCTTTCCTTCCTTTTGAGCACTTTGGCTCGTGTGTGTATTTTGTCTCTTCATCATGTATATACAAAGAACAGATTTACCGAGGAATGGGAAATCTTCATTACACATTGCCCTTAGGTCTCCTCTGTCAGCCTGGGACTATCCATGTTCTCTCCTGTGAAAGAGAAAGAGAGCCTGGGTCATGACATGTCTCTGTCCCCACCAGCACTGCAGCTGCATTGAGCCTTATATGCTGATCTGCTCTGAACCATGAGGAATATGTCCAGGCTACATCCTCAGGTACTCTGAGCAGATACAGCCCCACCGGTTTCCAGATCATTGCCAGAGAAGTGAGTCCTCAAGTCAACACATATACTTATAGCTTCTGTAAGTAAGCAAATTATTAAATCCTCTGGTGAATGCCAATGACTATGCAGCAATATAGAAGAAGGGGAGGATTGGGAGGGGAAGGCACTCTCTGAATCTTTGGTGAAAGAGAATATGCTGTAAATAAAGCTACATACCATTAATTAACTTAGCATAATAATCCCTTAATTACACTGGTAATCATTTATCTTGGGCTCAGACCAAAAAACCTTAATGGGGAAAATCCATCATATCCAATTTTTGTCCAGATGCTTAATTCCACCACTAAACTAATCCTAACAGTTCTGTCAGCTTCATTAGGGTGCCATTAGAGATAGAAAACTAGAAAGTGCTCCAAGCATCTGTCTCCCTCTCATGCTCGCCCTAACCTATGGGGATGGAGGGGAGCTGGAAAACCTGGGCTACTATATTTCTAATGGACCTCACAAGTAGTTGTGCAAAAAAAATGTTTAACAGTACTTTGAAAAGAGATCACAAGCAGGGGACTGATTGGTCATTGTTAGAACTGAGTGAGGAAATGTAGAGTTTGATGTTAACCCCAGGTGAAGGGCTGTCATGAGGCAAACACATTGCTTCAGTCCTTCTCAAGCTTTTATAAAGATTCAGATCTGGCAGCATGGAAAATGGGAATGGAATTAGGCTTCCTGGGAAAATGTCATTTTTGTTGGTGCTAAACTTGGTCTGAAGTACATGACCCTGAAGCAGCACTTTAGGTATGCCTTGATTTGACCACTTTGCTGTTACAAGGACATTATACAACAGGCTACGTGGGGAATGGATAACAAGATATTTGACCACTCTTCTATTTCCTCAACATGAAGCTGCTACAATTATCTGTATAAATTTAAAATGTATGTGTTCAGTTGCAGGCACTGAATGCTTGAATAATTGGTTAATTGAACAAATAATTAACTCAAAATTAATGAAGTTCTTGATCAGCTCATGTTATCTCTCATGGTTTAAACTGTCAGCCTTGAAGATCTTGTCTTGCTATGTGACCAGATGATTTTGTAAAAGATCTTCCCAGTCTTTCCTAGCTTATAAAAAAAAAATGTAGTGCAAGTCAACTCCATGTAAGATTGTCTCTGTTTTGTAATGCTGTTTTTTTTAGGAGAGAGATACTGCAGAATGAAGTCTTCCTTTGAAGGTGGGGCTCTCATTCCATAGAGGAATTTCAACACTGGCAGGTTTTGTTTCACTTAGGACCTGTACCCTGCTTATTATTTCCTGGTAAGCATTGGTAGAGAAGTCATATACACTGATAAATGCATTCAGGTCTCTGCAGTTAATTATGTCTCTAACAATAAACCAGCCTTCAAGGTCCTGAAATGCATCACTGCTTTCTTGAAAAACTACACCTACTTTGCCTTCAAATGCATTCATGCTGTGCATGAATTCTACCTAACTTCTTCATCCCATGATTTTATTTTATTTTAGGAAATCCAAGCTAAGCAATTCACTGTTTTTTTGACCCTAAACGGGGCTGCACTGAGATTCAATTTGTTCTCTCCTATGTAAAATCACAGATCTAGCTGCCTGAATTCACAGACAGCTTCTTTGTGTGTTGTAAGAAAATGGCTTCCAACACTGGGAAGGGACATATGGTCCTGTGTGCTGCATTTCAAGGTGGTCCTGAAGAACTGGACTGTACCCCAGAATGTGAGTTTGTCTTCACCATACGGCCAGGACAATAAACAGGAGAGCTGTGCTCATGAGCCCATGGAGGCAGCATTGATGAGCACTTTGTGTGAGCTGGAGAAACCCCAGGCATTTCTATCAGTCTCTGAACAGCTTGAAGCTAGGAAAGGACAAGCATGAAGGAGGATGGAAGGTTACACTGGTGAGTGATCTACAGACTAAGGACTGATTGAGCCAGAAGCTGTCTTTGAATTTTTCTTCTATAAATTTGTCAACAGAGGTCAGCATTAGCTTCCTCTTCATCCCTGTTTTCTTTGAGAGGCTTCATCAAATCTTCAGGGTACCAAGGCTGAAAAGTCTGTGAAGACCCTTGTGTTTGGCTGTTTTACCTACCAGAGACCTTGTTGCTGTTCTGGTTGTTTGGCCTTGGGGTTCCTGTGGTAGGAAGGAGGCAGATGGTTCTGCAGGCAGGTCAGGTCATTCACTGCCACTGCTCAGGCTCCCTTCTGGAAGAACACAAGTCAGAATGATGAAAAATGTATGTGTGAATATACTCAGGAGGATATTCCCTACTTATCATAAATGACCCCTCTCTCACCTGTTCACAGCTAAGCCTCTTAGTTGTCTCCAGATTGCATTTAGCTCTGCCACTCCCTGACGCTTAACAACATCTTTCTAGAAATTTTCTGGCCTCATCATAAAGACCGTTACTAGGTATGAAATTCTCTCCCTCTCTCCTCTGCTCATGCATGCACACAAGACGGAGGTGATCAATGGAGACCTTACTGGTTATTTATTTAACAAGGGAAACAAACCTAAACAGAAAGAAGGATGGTTGAAAAAAGAATTTTTAAACAGACTCCAAGAACAGCAGCTGATCCTTCTCTTTTGTAAACAAGGCTTTACTGTAATCTTTTTAACTCTTGCCACAAGCCAGATTTATGTTTGGACATCCTGCCCAGAAGTCACTGTACTTCTCTGCAGCCGAATAAACACTCAAGGGACCCAGCCACATGGACACACACAGAGGAGGAGACAGGGAGACTTGGAGATCAAGCCAGTGCAAAAATGCTTCATTACGATGGCAAGTCCTGGGCTAGAAGAAGAAGAAGGAAAAGAAAAAAAAAAACAAGAAACAATGAAATCAAATCCCTGCCTTGGTGGTGTGTGGGTGGATAACTCACTTCCTTCACATGCTTCTTACCCACTGATGCTGCACACAGCATGTATATAATCCAACTCCTGTGCTTCCCCTTCATCTACTTCTTAAGTAACTGTAAATATATATGGAAGAAAAGCTTTCAGATGAAGCTGGCACAGGGCAAGAAATGCAACTTCCTCAGCAGAGCTGTAGTAGTGTGACAAGCTCTTGGACCCCATCCAATGAGCTGAAGCAACAGAAACTCAGGCCCAAAGCTGCTCAGTGATCACGGTTTGGTCTGGGCTGAGTCCACAATGACTGTGGGAGGTGGAGGGGACACTGTGTGCAGAACATGTGCATTGCTGCACACGTATGGTGCTGAGGCCTCTCCACTGTACCAGTGAGCACTCTGTTAGGACAAAGAAGCACCCAGTACTGTTCTTTTTTATTTTCAAGTGCAAGCTTCTGGGCAAATGCCCAGGCAATCAAAGCTGAGTGCAGCAGTAATGATGTATTAAAGTTCCTTTGTGTTACAGTAATGCTGAGGTCTCCTCTATACCCTTAGCAGAAGGAAGCTCATGGTTTTTCAAGAGGTTTATATTAGATTGTATAATAACTTTCTTAGTAAAACCCAAAATAATGAACATAAATACAGAGCCTGATGGTGGGGAGCAGTTATATACTGACAGTTGCACTTGACTGATCTGAACATCCAAAATATTTCCAGATGTTCACACATTCTAAAATAATCTATTTTACCTATGCTACCAGGACAGGTAGTCAAGAGCCTTCAGACCAACAGTGGTTCAGATATCTGGAACTGCGAGCAGGATTGATCAGGAGGACAGGAGGCAACACGGATTGGACAGGAAAGACACAAGTGAATGGAGTACAATTGGACTGAACATAAGTTCTTGCTTTCTCCAGCCTGGCCACAGGCCTGGGCAAAGGGGTTCCCAGGGGCAATCATCCACTGCCAGCATGTAATTAATTACTGATAAAATTCACTTGCTGTTGCACTTGTGCCCAGTGCCAACCTCTGGCCAAAAGTGACATCATTTTGTCTGTGTTCAACATCAAAGAAAGGGAAGAGAGGCCCAGGAAGCCCATATAAATCTGAATGGAAGCAAACAAAGATGTGTCATCAACTCTGGAGATGGCACAGTGAGGAGCAAAGTTTTATTGCCACTTGTTTTGGGAGGACCTGTACAGCTTGCTCATGGCTCTGCATGAGTAATGTGGTTGTCCTGGGTCTCTGACAGTGGAAAAAGAATAATTATATTGCAATGTCATGTATTTCCTCCCTCTTCAGTGGGTGAGCTAAAAAGCTACAGGAAGTTCTCCAGCTCTGAGAACCATATTTTTGTTTTCTTTCACTGGGGAGTTGCTGTTTGTATCAGATCTCCCAGATTCATGACAGACCATCGATGGGGACTTCCTCTGGTTTTCATTTTCTTCCTTACAGATGAAAAACTTGGGGCGTCTTCACAGGCGAGGGAGAAGAATGAGTCTGTGGTAGGAAGGATGGTGCCTGCGAAATGGTTTCTTAAAACAGAGCCCAAAGTCTCAGGACATTATCCTTGGGTGACCTAGGAAGGACTGAGCTCCTACATAGCTGACAAGCACATGACATGACTGTTAGGAAGATTACAGCTGCAGGATAATGGCCAGAAACTTTTTATTTGGATAGCTTCTTTTATGTTAGCATTCTTCTTTGCTTTAAATTCAAAAGTGTCCCTAGGTTTTCTTTACTTTTAACGCTTTAATTTGGCTTTATGGTTTCATGCAACAAACCAGATATATTTTAACTCTCCAGATCTCTTTGGTGCCTCCAAAGGATGCATGTTGACTCACAGACATTTTTTTCCTCTTTTAAGTTAAATCTGTTTGGACTTTATTTATTTATTTTTTTCCCCAAGAAATAAAGCTATAAAAAAGTGATGAAGAAATACATCTTTTGAAAATAGCTGGAGATGGTCAGGGCGCATGTTCTGCTAGTCATGCAGAAAAGAGGAGCATCTGGTTTGAAGAGAAGGCTTCAATGGCTGTAGCAGCAATTTATAGTCATGGAGTTGTCAGCTTGCACCTGCCCTGCAGGCAGCAAAGGAGGAAGGCAAAAGGATGATTTTTTTTTTTTTATTAACCCAGAGTTATCCAATAGAACTCATTCTGGTGGCTCCACGGAGCCCTAAAAACCCCAGATTAAAAACTGTGATGACTACACAAAGTATAGTAGCTCATATACTTTTCTGCCATTGCCTTTGACTGAAGTTGAGAGAGGCTACCTTGTAGAACAAGGACATGATTTACCAGGAATGATAAAGAGTAATTTGACTGTTTAAATGTTTTTGACTGTATAAATGTTTATAAATATATGAGGGCTGAGTATCAGGAGGAAAGGGACAGACTCTTCTCACTCGTGCCCTGTGACAGGACAGGGGGGAATGGATGTAAGCTGGAGCACAAGAGGTTCCATCTTAACATGAGGAGGAGCTTCTTTACTGTTAAGGATCACAGAACACTGGAATGGGATCCCCAGAGAGGTTGTGGAGTCTCCTTCTCTGGAGATTTTCAAAACCCACCTGGATGCATTCCTTTTGCTATATTCTATGATCCTGCTCTGGCAGGGGGGTTGGACTCGATGATCTCCAAGGTCCCTTCCAACCCCTGACACCCTGTGATACTGTGACTGTGGTGCCCCAGTCCCACCAACCTCACAAAACATGGTTCAGGTCTGCAGGAGAAAGGAACTGACCCCTCTCATTGAATGCAATAATGGGACAGAAAGACCAAATCTGTGTCTGCAGCAAGAGCAATACTTTAGTTGGGTACAGGTTCAGAATCAATGTTGAGCTGAATTTTGCAGGTAAAGTTGTAAAGAATGTATTTCCCATCCTGCCAGAATTCCAGAAAGGATTTGAATAAATTAACCTGGTTTGATGCAAATAATTAAGACCTCAGGAGATTTGTAGAATTCAATTTCTGCAATTTCTTGAATTCTGCAATATTGAAATCACTATTTCAGAATCTTTTAATTTGGTGTAGTCCAGACACAATACCACATAGTCTATAAAAAGACATACAAATGGCTTAAAAAGTACTGTTAGCACTATTTAAATGTTTTAGCTTGTAAAAAAGTAATTAAAATAATTACAAACTCCATGAAATGCTCCAAGGAAATCCAAATGAAAGTTAGTTTCAGAATTATTTATTCTTACTGAAAACATATTCCAACAAAGCATGTCTATTTTGACAAAATGGCATATCCTCATGAAAAAATATTCATTTTTCTTGCTCTTCTATCTTTTCTACTTGTTGACCCATTAATTTTTCATCTTAAATTGCAAATTCCTCTTTAAGGGAATTTTTCTTCTCTCTCAGTCCATTGGAGACAAGTAAGGTGTAATTAACTTTCCCTAGTAAAATGTAAAAGCTAGTTTTTGTAATCATGCGTCTCACACAAAGCGTGATTTGCCAGAAGAGATTTCAAGCATGAGATATTGCCCATGAAAGAAAATGTAGTAACATGCCAGCAACACAGAGATAGATTCCCAAAGGAAAAAGAGAAAGAGAAGAAAAAAGAGAAGAAAAAAGAGAAGAAAAAAGAGAAGAGGAGAGAAGAGGAGAGGAGAGGAGAGGAGAGGAGAGGAGAGGAGAGGAGAGGAGAGGAGAGGAGAGGAGAGGAG
>JANHGN010006133.1:39186-64313 GCA_024605025.1 Megaceryle maxima
AGAAGAGAAGAGAAGAGAAGAGAAGAGAAGAGAAGAGAAGAGAAGAGAAGAGAAGAGAAGAGAAGAGAGAAGAGAGAAAGAAGAGCAGTGAAAGACTGAAGCAATCTTGCAGAAGCATCATTTTGCTTTGGCATGGAAAGTAAAACACCCAAAATACCATTTCCTCTTTAAACTGAGAGGGGTAAGGATTAATCAGCCCTTGAAAGAGCAATAATTTAGGCAAGTGGAATGCCAGCAATGCTCACTTTCAGGAAAGTTTATAGTGCTTATATCCTGTCTGCTTTACTTTAATAAAATGTAAAATACTTTCAAATAAACTATTTTTAATGAACTAGAGATACATATCCTCTGGCACTTTTTCACCTGTGTTCACATCCTGGTTGACGCATAATTCCATATTTTTCATGTTGTGCAACTTCAGTGTTTTCTCCTTCCTACTTGGCTCTTGGGGAGTTGGATTTTATGTTCAATCAGGGCAATAACATTGTTCCTCTAGAAAGGAATGGTGGTGAGATTAGAAAGGTCCAAACTGTATCCCACAAAACTGTTTTTCTATAGCTATATCTTTTTTTCAAAGTTCACATTGTCCTTCATCAGAGAGCAATAAAGCCCACACACAGAAAGTCAACACAGAAGTGTGTTTATGGTTGTGTTCTTTGTCAAAGGTAATAATACAAAATGTAACTGGTTGATCCTACAGTAACTGACTGATAGTCACAGTTCAGGCCTCAAGATTATTTATTTACAGATCTTGCTTATTATGGTTGTATTCAAAAGATACAAAGGTGCCTTTCTGTTAGCTTTTGGGAAGGCCTTGAAAAAGACAAGGGTCTCACAGAAATAGGAAGCAGCAGCAGTGAAGGTAAATATTAATGAAGGCTGCCTCTCCTTGGTGAAAAGAATTTTGTGTTAGAAAGCCTCTGGGTTACCAGGGTAGGAAGGGAGGAGCCCCAGATTTAGAGCAGCTTTCAGCAACTTTGGAGGAAAGGAGCACAGAATGCAGGTTGGAGAAGACCTCAGTAAGTCCATCAGTCCATCAGGAGCCATCAATTACCCATGTGAAGCCTCTGAAGCTGTCTCTGCTTTATTCCAGAGTAATTTAGTTTTAAAACTATAGAAACCTGATGTGTGTATTCAGCAGCTGGAATCTAAAAGGTGAAACATATTGCAGTTGGGCAGTGGGGGAAACTTTGTTGGCTTTTTCTTCTTCTCTTTTGCACAACTTGATTAAAATACTGTTCTAAACTACTGTTGACAGCTCTCAAGAAAAAAGAAGACTTTGAATGTCATGAGGTCCAGGCTCATCATTTGAGTACTGAGTAAAACAGATGGTTCGATGATCTTGACAGACACGCATTCCTGATGCACTTACTCTGTGCCTGGATCTTTGTGAGTTTGTCCCCTGAGAATGCAATACTCATCCGGATCCACAGTTTCTCAATGGGGTATTGACTGCAACAACAGGCATTCTGAAGGGTCCTTCCTAGAGAATTTGTCTCCCATACAGCACCAGAAGTGGGTAGCATGTCCATATTGCTAGAGCCTGGTAGCTGCTGCTGAAAACAGGTAAAGGATTTTCTTTGCTAGTATCTCCACATTAACCTAGATGGAAAATATGCAGGATCCTACCAGGGCATGCAGCCAAGCCAAAATACCCTGTGGGCAAAAAGAATGATTAGGAATTTAGCCTGTCCTTCTACTCTTTATCCAGTTGTCTGTGTTATGGAAAACTCACTGTATTTAAAAGAAACAGGGAGGCAAGTATCCCTTCCGGTATCCTGGAGGCCTTATCATCTTTGTAAGGAGAAAAACCAGAACAGCTTTGAAAGGCAGCAGTTGTGTTTATTTCATTCTCTTCAGAGAGCTGATAAATCTCCATGTACTGCGAGGTTAGTCCCTGGCTTTCATCTGGCTATTTTGATGAATCAGCAAAGTGGCTGGCAGATGCTGGCTGTGAGAGGTATACCAAGACTCTTCCTCTGCCCTGATCTCTTTACTGCTGTACTGTGATCCCAGGGTGCTCTTCACCCTAAGTCTGAGAGATTTTTTTGCACCCCTCTCTTCTTATGTCTGCATTTCTGATATCTATATCCTATGCTGGGTTTTAATAACATTCATGGCTTCATGTAAACAGTATGTCCATCCTACTTTACAGTCAATCCAGACCTAAACCATCCAGGGACTTCTAGTCCAGTTATAGAGGCTGTACTTTGAACTGAAAAGAGATGAAGGGAAGAGAAACCAAAGATATACATGGTTTTGGTTTCATTATTTTTCCCTTGTGACTGTCTGAAGAAGAGGACAATTGCTTGTTGGATGTCTTCAGATAAATGGTCCTTCAAGTGGGTTGAGAAAAGTGATAAAGAAGAAGTTTAAGTCCTCTAAGATTTTTGCAAATGTGTAGGAAGTGACTTTTGGTTTGGAAGGGCCCCATAACCTATAGAGAGGAAACTGGTAAATTCCATATCCAATGATGAAAGAATCTAATCTATTAGAAGACCAAGACTGCAAGAAGCATGTGGGCATGCCAGTCTTTTATCATAGACCTGCCTGTGCTGTTTGGGCCTTCATTTTGGTGATTTTTCTAGCATAAGACTGAATTTCACTGTTGAGAGATATTTAGGCCAGGTAATGTCCAGCTCAGATCTTGCCAGCTATCAGTGTCTCTGTTGATGCAGAAGGACACGCAGGGTACATGACTCTTGCCCTTTGGAAATATGTTGCCCAAAGAAGCCAAAGTGTAACTAACGAGAAAAAAATGCTCTGCACAATAAAACAGAATGCCATAAAAGTGTCAGCGCTTCCAAACCTTTCCCTGGTGGGTCACAGAAATATCCATAGTTCCTCTGGGATGCATCTCCTGTCATCTGCTTCTCATTCGCTTTCCCCCTTGTGTCACCCCTTGGAAGGGTTCTGGAAAGGATGACTTGGCACCCATTGCCAGTAGATTTGCATCCTTCATTTTGAGTTGAAGGGTTCCCTCCTCTAATGGAAAAGTTGGCATTATCCAGCAACACAAGTTAAAAAAGGAAAACAAAGGGATACACCCAGTTCTGCTGCAATTCTCAGATTGATTTCTGACATTCAGGTGAAAGGCAAGCCAGTGTTTTTCCACTTGATGGCTAGGAAGAATTTCTCTCTGGGGTAGAGAGGGAAAATTCTGTCTCTGTGGCTCACTTATTTCAAAGCTGGCTTGGCCTGACTGTGTGCTGGAGCTGGGAGAGGTTTTAGCACTTGTGAAGGTGACCTGTTGCCTCAAGGCAGCTCTTCAAGCATGAAGGCTATTTCCAGACTCTTAGGTCAGCCCAGGACTGCAGGGTACAACCCTTCAAAGTCCTTACTTGTCCCTGCTGATGCAGTGGTTCTCTCACTGTCTCACACCAATTCAATTCACCAGGTGGCAGAACAGAGGCACAACCCTGAATCCCACCCCTGGGGTGGGAAAAAGGTTGAGTGATGTGGTTTTGGCAGATCTGAGCCCCACACTCTGGGGAAGCAAAGAGAGCTTTTAGTGATGGTTTGTCCCCATCTGTCTCTGTCCCAACCTGGCCCAGAAGATCTTCTCCCTGTCATCACTGACAAAACTACCAGCCTGCTGTCCTAGAGGCATCTCCCCTCCCAGCCCTTCAGCTGACCAGAGGAGGGGATTTCCTCAGAAGGAGCCAGCCCAAGAAATCCTAACTTTTCACCCACTCTATCCTGTCACTTTTCCTACACCAGAGCAGATGAGCATTATCTTCCAGCTAGATCCCATCTTTGGAATTTGACATCACATTTCTGAGGGCAAGGCAGTGGCAAATTCAGCCTGTACTCGTATATGTGTCACAGGCAGGCTTAATAAACCCCACCCCTGTCTGTAATTACACAAAGTTTTCCCATATTGCTGCCCACAAAACTTTTATGATTAGAAAAATTACAGACATGTACTCAAAATACAGTCAAATATCAGCAGGCTTGCCATGACTCCTGTACGGTTTATCCATGCATCTGCAGGAACACAGCAAGGAAGGGGGATGTAACTCTTGCATGTCTGCAGTCCATTCCTTGTTATCTACTGATGACAAAGCAGGAACTATTAGGACAATGCTTCTCCTAAGGTGTGGTATTGGTACAGCCTTGGTTTACTTCATTCTTTGTATTCTGGATGTATGAAAGTATTTATGCCTGGGATTTAGATCAGCATGGAGCTCAGCAGTCTCACTTGTGGAGCAAGCTCTCACTGTCCAGGCAGTCAGCTGTCCTCACCCCAGAGAGCTTCTCCTTGTGCATAAGCCAGCAGCATCCAGAGTGAAAATGAAAGGGAATGTCCAGATCAAGAAGGAGCACAAAGGAGGAAAGGGGAGGGGGCAGATGCCATCCATCTGTATTTGCTGTCTCTCCTCAGACATGCTGTGAGGAGCCCTCATGGCACATACTGCATGACAGGGGAGACAAACTCTTCTACACATACCCTCCATTTTGGCCTTCCCAGAAGATGGAGATTGATCTCAAACAGATGCCAGCAGGCCAGGCTGGCAAAATATGACCCTCCCTCTGGTGAAGGAGGACTAATTGTTGCTTACTGATCCCAGGAGGTCTGGGTTTCACATAGCTGCCTTGCAAGGGAATTAACTCTAACATCTGACAAGTGGTTAATTAAGGCCTTGTGCCTCATTACTGGTGTCTCCTGTGAACATAAGGGTATTATGCACCTGGGTAAGTGCCACTCATGCACTGAGAAGCTGAGCCAATCTTTAACAGATCCAGTAGGAAAGATATCTTTTACAGCAAGTAGGAAGCTGCAGCTTCCCGTGCTGCCTGTGCAACGGAGCAGGAATAATTTTCTATACCTGCCTCAAAGACTGAGCAACTGTAGGGGATACTTCAAGCACTGTAAACTGCAAGCTATAGTCCTAGCCCCCTGCTGAAATGCAGTTAGGGAAGGACCTGACACATTTCGCTCAACCTTGATGCAATTAACCCCCCCCTCCCTCACTTTGTGAGATTTTAATTTTAGAACTAGGAAAAATGCACTGAAGGAAGAGAGAGATCTTGGCAAGCCTGCAGCTGGCTGCCAGCCAGAGTCTGGGCTTGCAGCAAGGTGCCCAGTTTGAAACTGGACTGTGTCACATGGAGGACAACACTTGGTAAATCCACTGGGGTTTCATTCGAATGGCTGGGGAGGGTAGGCTCACCAGATGATGCCAATTAACATAGCTCAGCATTACCCCTCTTTGTAAGTGCCAGGAAATCTGTCCTTTATTGTCTAACTAACCAAACACACGCACGCACAATAGGTGTCTGGGAGGACTGGTGCTGATGACAGGTTTGAATGCTTGGAGCAAAAGCTTTTGTGTAAAGTGGAATTTTGTGGTGTTTTCTGAGATACGTATTTATCTGTTTATTTGTTTGCTTTTATGAAAAAGTTCCAGAGCTTTTTACCTTGTGCAAACACAATGATGTCAGCCTATGTTTACATCATACTTTTGTGTGGCTGTTTCTTTTTGCAGACAAACTGTTTCTAGGTCTGTGTCACCTGCCTTCAGTTTGAATACCACAGTATATAGTGTCTGGACAAATATTTAGACCAGTAAAGTAAATGCACAGGCCCCAGTATCCCTTTTTGTACCCAGCCATTGGTCTGTCTATGCTGTCAAGTAGCTTCATTCCTTCTTCCCAATGCTCAGATTTTGGATTAAACAATGACAAATCCATATAAAAATTCATCAGAGAAACTACTAATTATATTAAGCCATTGATGATGCAAAACACTTTCAGGCACATAAGAAGTGGAGGCTGGCAGGATGGGCTTTGTGGGTCAGGATTTCTAGCTGAGATTTCAGGGTTTCTCTCGACAGAGGAGTGAGGAAATGCTGGGAATTGCAACAAGAGTAGCAAGTGATAAATTGTTTTTTCATTGTGAAGCTGCTGGGGACAGCCACAGCATATGAAGGTTGTGAGTAAAACATAGACCCAGCCCTCAGAAATCATGACTCCATTCCTAACTCTACTAATGTCTACATGTACTTGGGACAATCATATCCCTTCTCCTGGCCTCAATTTCCCCATCTGGGAAATCAGGACCCTGTTCTTTACCTCCTTTGTAAAGCACTCTGAGATCTACCTGTGGCAAGTGTTGTAGCATAACTTAGTTCCAGGAATATTTTACTCCCAAGTGATATATTCAACTCAAATATTTACATAACATTCAGAAGTCAAATATTTGAAAATCACAAGATATATTTTTCCATGAATACTAAAAGAAAACCCAAAATTTAACATACTCTGTCTACTTTTGCTGAACATTTGACTATGTGCAAACAGTACAGTAATGACAGTGTTAATTGCCTGTCTGAAAGCATGAATTACCTTTAAAACCAGATGTGATCATCTAGGGTTATTCTGAGTTTCGTGGACTCTCACCATTACAAATATGAAAATGGTATTAAAATCAGCATCACAGTTTACATGATTTTATGGATAATAAGAAAAAATTACTCCTTTTCTTTAAACTGGTACTGAAGATCTGTTTCAGGCTTTTGATTTTCTTTTACCTCCTTCTCTGCACCATTTTCCTTTATGCAATACATTGCTATCATTCAAAATATTGACCATAACAATTTTTGTCTGCTTTGCAATTTGTCTATATGCAAACTGAGATTAGACTCTGGCCATCCATTGAAGACAAGGGAAAGAACTTGGAGAAAGTTTGTCCTTTTTATTACTGAGTCTTGGTGACACTGGTGTGCTATTAAAACTTGTCCCAAAGGTCTTAAAGGAAAATGAGCAGTAAAACAGAACAGGCTCTGAGATTTTGATTCAGTGAATTTCTGTGTCTGTTTGAGGTTACAGCCTGCCCCTAGCTCAAACTGCAACCATGGCCATTGCTAACTGGGGAGGAGAAGGGAAATGCAGAATGTTTGAGGGTTAACTTTTAGCGGAGGGAAAAAGAGAAAAAAAAAAAAAAATCTTCTTTTGCTTAGTGGGTAAAACCAAAGTGTTTCTTCTTCCTCTCCTTCCTTCTCCCTAGTCAGGACAAAATAAATACTGTAATTTCTAATGAAATCAGGAAGGGGGTAATAGTTCCTGGAAGAGGAAGAGAGAGACTGTGAGGAGATCCCTGCCAATGGTGTTCAGTTACTACAGAGAGAGCACTGAGCAGCCCCAGGAAAGCACTTTGTGGGATGAATTCCTTTGGCTAACTCTGATCAGATTTCGCTTTTTCATTGGGCGACAAATTTTTTCACTTTCTTACTCTGGAGTGTGATCCTACCATGCATCTTAAAGCTGATCTGTCACAAGCAGCCACAATCTGTCCTCTCTTGCATGCCTGCAGAACAAAACACCATCCATTTTTCTCTCCCTGCTGAGGTGCTCTGGGGGTATATTGCCAGGAATCGGCAGTGCTTCCTCAGAAATGTTAATGATACTAATCAAAGCCTTGTTTCCAGGCCCCACACTGAGCCCGGGAAATTCTGGGAGTCAAATAATAGGGATGCCATCACTAAAGATCAGAGGGAGCATCTGGGAGGAACTGCAGTGAGGACAGCAGGATGATGTACTATCTCTTTGTAGTCTGTGAACACTGTGACTCCCAGCACTTCTAGTAAGTGATGCTGGCACATTTTACCCAGTCAGCAAACTCCACTGACATCCCTATGTTGTTGCCCACCAGCAGATGGGCTCCACCATTTCTTTTCCAGTTGAGTGGCCAGGATCTGCAGCATGGCAAGGAAAATTTAGTTCCCAATCTGTGTTGTTTTGATGCGGTGCTATTTATTGCAGTGACTGGTTAGAATTCATACAAAACCCAGAGGGTGTTCAGCCATGGACCACTGTGTGTCAGATGCTGTAGAAATGCTAAAGGGAAAAAGACAGATCATGTCCCAAGGAGTTTATGACTGGAGCAGAAGGCAAGGGTTAATATATTCTATAGATAGAGGGGGAGTAGAGAGCAAACTGGGGAACTATATATTTGATATTGCTCAACATCACACTCAGCAGGATTTGATTACATAAAGATATAATAAAAGCCATTGTGAGAGATAGAAGTGGAGTATGGATACCCTCACTCCTTTTGCTTTAACACCAAAATGAATTTCCTCTCTTTCTTACATCCTAGGATTTCTTTTAACTGCAATGTGTAGATTCTCTGACCCTGTGAATATTTTCTTTTTCAGTCCAGCTGGTGCCATTTCCCTGGCTTAGCCTCTTCTGGAGTATTTCCAGTGACTCCTATGTGGACAAAACATCCTCTTTCCAAACCTTTGCAAGCTATATGTGGTGCCTAGGGATATGGCTTAGTGGTGCACTTGGCAGAGTAGGGTTAATGGTTAGACTCGATGATTTTAAAGGTCTTTTCCAACTTAGATGATGCCATGATTCTATTCTCACATGCATGAAAACACACACAGGTCACAAGCCACAGACATTAGCCTGGTGCAATCTGGTAACCACAGGCATAAGAAGGGATCACTCTCCTCTGGGTCAGAGTAACATACTACAAGATGGAGGCAGTTCTAGGGATAGCAGGACAATGGCATGTTGTGAGAAGGAGGAACAAAGATGGGAAAACAAATTAAGTGTACTGGTGAGGATCTGTGGGTTTGTGCATTGTGGATGGGCAAAGCTTGTGCCCCAAGCTAATGTGAATCTAACCAATGGGGTGCAGACCTGGAGTGCTGGGAGATTTAGCAAGTTGTGGGTATGACAGCATGCCAAGCTGAGCAGGAAAGGCAGGAAGAGGAGGGGGAAGACTTCACTCCAACATGCATGTGCAATACACACATACAGCCTGTTACCATCCTAAGCTTTGGAAAGGATTAAAGACACACGCTTGTTTCATTAAGTACAGAAGAGGGACGTATGTGTACAGGAGCAGGGAAGAGAGGGAGAGCAGAAATAATGCAGTGCATTAATGAGATAAGAACTAGACAAAGATGAATAATGTATTTTTACACCCCAGAGACAAAAGGGCAGCTTCCAGAGGGCTCTAATCATCTTGACTTTGTAACGTTATACAAGTAGGGGCACATTCTGTGGCTTGGGAGACTTTGCTGAGTAAAACCCTGCAAGCCACAGAAAAATGCTTAAGCAGCCTTTTAAAGCCTGGCAATGATCCAATTCTCTTCCCTTCCCCATACCCCCCTGCATCTACCCCACTCCACTGCCGTAACCCAGCCAGAGAAGCAGGAAAACCCTTGAGACAATCTTTATTGGTGACGATATAAAAAGCTTTTAAAGACAATGGGAGGATTAAAGCATTAGGGCCAGTCACTGTGTTCTTGTAAGTGATCAGGGTGGCAACAAAATATTTAAGCTCCCACATAGCTGAAGGCTTTGGGTTCACTGAGAAAGGGGTGAGCGGTTAAAAGGGAAGGGCTCCTAACCGCAAGATTTGACGTTGTTCTTGACAGAACAGGACTCAGTCCCTGCATGCTTTCCCCCAGCTCCACCAGGAGAAGAAGGAAAAGGGTCAGGCAGCAATCAGCAGCATCTTGATGGGCTGTGACCTTGGCACCCAAAGGCCATCTTGCAGCAATCCTCACTCCAAAATGTCACCCTAATGCTCCTGATCTGAACATGCTGCCCTTGTTGCTGCTGCTATTTCAGGAGGTGGCAGCTCCCTCCACATTTGCCTGGAGCCACCAGCCTGTAATTTGAAACAGCAAAATCCCTTTTGGTTGAACTTCCCACTTCAGGATAAAGCAGGGTCTGTTCTCTCTCAGCTGCACAGTCACTCAGCACTTCCCCTGCTCCTATCTGCAGCGCCCCAGCTCTCAGCTCCTTAGGATACGTGCAGCACAGTCAGCTCCTGCCTGTACCAGCCACTCCCCCCTGCTCTGCCATCGATTACAGCCCACTCAGATTGCAGGGCTGATGTACACCACCCTCTCGCTGACACTGGTGCTGGATGGAACAGTTGCCAATGGAGTCAAGTTTTAATGGAATGAGCTGAAGCTGTACCCATCAAAAAAAAAAAGTAAATCCAGGTATATGCTGGACAGGTTATGTGCAGAGCTGGGTAGAGAACAGGAGCCAGCCATCAATACCTGATCTGGTTCTTCAGGCCTGACTCTGATGCCAAGGGAGTCTGTCAGGACCAAAACCACCCTGAATGGTGGTTATCCCAGATGATCTTCCTCATGGTTCCTGCTAACAGTCCTGTTGCAAGCCAGAACTGTCCTAGCTAGCAGGAGTTTAATATGCCTGTGGGCAAGTATTTTCTGAAATGCTACTACTGTTGGTGGTCTGAGAATCCTCTTGAAGAATCCACGAGGGGAGAAAAATAAGAGACACTGTTTAGTTGTGAAATTGTGAATAGACTGTAGTCAGAGTGAGCAGGTCACAGGTATCCAGGGACTGGACTGTAGATGCACAAAGTGTCTGGATTGGTTTTTAGAATGATTAAATAAGCTGCCAAACACTCCACAGGCAGGAATGAAAAAAAATAGACAAGAAAGAGTGTCATGCTCCATGTAGCTGAAAATTTCTCCAGAAAAAGTAATTTTGGAAGACATCTGTGTTTCTTCATTCAGGAGAAGAGTAGGTGCTGAATTAATCCCAAACTACTACATTTTCCCTGTTTTCAGACCCAATACCCTATCTTAACACCCAAGAACCTCTTGCTCCTTTATCATATGTCCCAGTTAAAAAAACCTCTAGATATTCTTATTTTTCATTGTTGATTTCCAGAGACCTGCTTTACCTTTCTGATAATTTTACTTCTTTTCTTTGTTATAGGAGGAAGGGGCCCTTTTCTGCTTTTGAGCTGAAAATTGTCAGATTTGCCCTTGTCTCACCATTCATGGTGGTGCCAGTTCTGAATGCTTGGTCTATTGTAAATCTATTGTACCAGACTAGGTCTTCAGTGGCTACTTTTCATGTTTTTTAATTCATGGGTTAGTGTGCCACAGCATTTGCCTCCTTCCCTCCCTCCTTTCCACTCCTGTCCTTCCCTATAATCCTACCATCAATTGAGGTAAGAAAACATATTCCTGTTGTCTACTCTTTATTCTGATGATAATATTCATAAGTGCTGGCACACTCTCCAGTTATGATTAAGCATTGCAAAGAGCAGAAGGAGAGATGGGAGTAGTGGAACATCTTAGTTAGGGGAAGGCTTAAACAAATATGCTTGTATTTTTGTACGTTTACACTGTGGGACGCAAGAAGGAAATCACTTGACGTGCAAACGGACCTGAAGGTGGTGAGGTTTGGGAGGCTTCTCCTGTCCTGTGAGGATTTGTTTCAAAGTGCTGGATCCCGTCCCAGAAAAATTTCTATGTCTCTTCCACATGAAAGTTATCCTTATGGTAGAAAGCTCTGTGGTTCCAGGGGAACAAAGTTGTCAAACATCTTTCATCTTTTGCTAGTAGTGTTGCTATGGCTGTGATGGCAAAAGGAGATCATTGAGACAAGATTTGTCCTGAGAAGGAGAAATTTTCCAACTATAACTACTTCCTGATGCTACATGTCTGGTTTCTCAGCCTGAGTCCTCCAGGGACACTTACAAAATACCCTAGAAATCTGTAGCTGGAAAGCTAAAGTCCATAATTCTACTGTATACCAAAAATCCCGACTCCAGAAGAATTTCTTGGTGTGTCACATAATACACATATATAAAATAATAATTTAACCTGCATACTGCCAATGATAAGACATTAGTATCTCATAGGCAATAATTGCATGCTAAGGGACAGACAAAGATCAGTGACAACCTTACCACCTTTCATTTTGGAATATCATCTTTTCTTCAAGAAGGCTCCTTTCTCTCAGAGCCTCTAATCAATCCTGACTAGCATGTAATAATGGCTCAAAGAAAATGCATGTCCCTTTGGTGACTGAGAAATCATCAGCATTTCTGAAGAGATGGTCATAATATTCATTTCCAGCCATTAAGATCAACAGTTACTTTATACCAGGTTTTCCTAAAAGGTAATGTCTTGCACATCCAGAGGCTGAACTTCTTTTGTTCAAAATTTCCAAAATGATGAAGTCTTCATATCCAGGTATATTGCTTTGCAGCTATCCATCTGACATATGGTGAAGGAATGAATTAACTAACACCAGGTTGTTTTCTGTCAGGAGCTTGCATCTCCTCAATCAATAATTGAAACCATTAATAATGTTTACTGTCATAGGAAGCTTGAGACTTATCTGTCCAAATTGTTCCTAATGTGTTTTGGTCAGCATGATGTTTCAGGTGCAGAAAATCAGCATGGAGGCTGAAAATAACATTTATTTCTTGTTTCCTGACCTCAGCTTGGTCTTGAATTACTTTCAGTTTCAGCAGCCTGATCTTTGGGATGAATCCATCCACATGTGAATTAAGAGCTATTCAAGTGGTGGATTCATATCTGCATTTGGACTGAGCAAATTTAGCAAATTTTATTCAAAAATCTTGTTTAAAAATATTGACAAAATATTCGTGAAAAAGTAGAATGGCAATATTCTCATGCCTCTTCTTGACTAGTAGTAAGGCGAGACAAAGACAGGAACTCAGGTTTTTCTGACACTAGGATCTGAGAACATCCTTTTTGATATACAAACTAAGAAGATTAGGACTAGAAACAATTGAGAAGAAAAAAATCAAAAGTCATGCAGTGTCTCTTTTTGGAGGTAGTAATTTTTTCTGATCACAGATGTAGCCACACTTCAAACTTTGTTTGCTTCAGTCCTGGATCCATTTGGAAATTGAAGAACAAACATATCAAAGGAGGAAGAGGGCAGAGGAAGCTTTTTGGTAAGCAACTCACTTCAGGCAAAATGATTTATTGTGTGAAGAGCATTTTGACACAAACAGCAAGGGATCAGCAGTGAGATACTGCTTGTAAAGTGTTTCCATATTTTCTTAGGCTACCAAGTGGTTATGTGCTGGTATCATTCTGTTAATCAGTAGTAGGCAGCAGGGTGAAAATGTGTTGTTATTTTTTAATGGTATTTCAGAAATTGGACTTGCTGGTGGCTGAGGAATGATAGTTGCATCAGCTCCCTTTGAAAAGGTTAGTCTAGCTTTTTTGAAGTACTTTTTTTTAAGTATCCTTTTTTTTTTTTTTTTTTTTTTTTTTTTTCCAGCGCAATGCCAGAGGTCCTGATGCTGTGCATGGAAATACAGCACTATGTATAGTGCATCGCCACAGATATGTCCCACACTTCCATTTCTAAGGTCACACAGTGCTGGCGGCACACAAACCATTGTAGTTGGAGATGGAAAAGAACCTAATTAGCTCATCTATCTCCTTTGAAGGGTAACTCCTTGCCAGACATTTTTTAGGAATTTAGTCCGATCTAACTAAAACGTTCCAAGCATTTAAGATTTCTGCTTATCTTTTGGGAGACCACTTAAAGTTCAAATACATATCAAGAAGCACTATGATAATGCTTAAGCCACAAATTCCACTTCTTAGCTTCATCTTTTCACTAGGAGCTCTGCTCCCCTGGGATACCCTAAGTAATTCCTTTCTTTCCTTGACCCTTTTATGTCCTCCACAAGATTAGTGTAGTGCTATTTATAAACTCTTCTAGGCAGAGACTGGACTTTCATTTATCCTGGTACTGCAGAAAAAACATAGAAATTTTTACCACAAATGGCTAGAATTGATATCTTCACCTTCCCAGGAATGATGTGTTGTTTATAATTTCTCCAATATACTTCTTAATTGAACATTTTATATTAAAGTAATGTAAAATTCAGAAATAATCAATAAGTGCGGTAGTGGAAAGCCACATGATTCCAACTTCCCAGCTGCTGGCCGTGGAGCCTTGTTAATGCTCAAAGTTTCATTTGACCTGTCATTAACTGTCTTTTCAAACTTCTCACAGCACAGTAAAGGCAACAGGATCCCATGAATCTGCAGATCACTCAGCATGACCTGGAAAAGTTACTAACAGTTTTTCAGTGACAGTCCAGGAATCAGCTTCCATCTACATCTACTCAGCTCCATCATAAGGTCTTGCTTAAACCTGCATTTACCCTTTTGACTCTGTTCTCCTGGCTAATTTTCCACCTGCTTTCCATGATGTACCTTCTTGATGCAGTTTCCAGCTGTAGCTGGAAAGACCCTGAAGTTTCTTTCTCATCCATAAGTAATGTTTTAAAGGGAAAGGTGCATGGCACTAAGCTTGACTTTTTTTTTTTTTACTGATACCAGCATACTGCTAAAGCAGATGGGGCCACAGGCCCATCTGTGTGCTTGCAGTTAGTGCCTGGACTGTGTCCCTCTCAGTTTTCACTACTACCTTAAGCAAAGCCTGCTGATAGCATGAACTGCAACATATGAGAGGTTTGAGCACAGGAAAGCACTGTTAGTAGGGTTCCTCACAGAGTTACAACCTCTTTTCCACAAAAGCATCATGAGTTCTCATGTACAATAGTAACCCTATAAAAGATCAAAAGGAATGGATTCTTCTTTGTGTCACTATTAGCATGACTTTTGATCCACAGCCAAGATTAAAACATCTCCTAGTCAGGTCTGTCAAAATGCTCCTGTGGCAACTGAGTTCGCATTTCAAAGAAAGGGTGGTAGCACATAACTCCTTTTAAACTTGTTTTGTTCTGTTTTCTGTGTTTAATATACTTAGAGCTCATGCCTAAAGGACTTATCTATGAGTTAGTTACTGAGCTTGGGGAGTCAGCTTTTTTCCTTACATTCTAGTACCTAGATGCTGGAAATACCATGAGGTGATTAAATTTCATATCCATTTCTCCTTGTGCATAACTCACTGAGGTATCAAAAGCCGTTATGGTGAAACACACAGCCTTACAAATGCCAAGAATAAGACATTTCATTTGGGTTTTTTTAAATTAGTCTATTTCCCACCTCATTTGAGGTCCCTTATGGGGGTTCTTTAGGAATCAGGAGATTCAATCCTCAGAGAAACGAACTGAATGATAATTTTTTTAAAGGGAAAATGCACATGGGGGTTAACTATAGACGACCCAGGGCATTTTTAATATAGCAACAGCATATGCAGCTCTTCAGAGACAGAAAACAGAGTTCATCCCTTCCTGCACCACTGCTGAATATGTGGCCTTCCTGAGTAAACCCAAGAGAAGCGACACCACATGAAGACAAGCTGAGGTGACACTACAGGAGGCACTGTCATTACATGCTGTTTAATAGGTAAAAAGTGCTTCTAAATAAAAATTGCCGTCAATTAACATAACAGTTGGCCTTGAGAACCAAACTGCATATGTAGGCTTATGCTGGGTTCTGTTATAAGTGCAGAGAGAGAGGAACTGTTGTAATATTTTTTGAGCCTTTTCTAAGTTCAGGAAAAGCTGCCTAGGGAATTTCCTAAAAAACATTGGTTACTATTGGAATTTGTAGAGTCATCCAAATGAATGAATTTTGGGGGAAAGAGTTGCTTTTGACCATGCTCTGCATTTGAAAGTGAAAAATACTTTTGAGATTTATTGAAATATCCAATTCCAACATTTTCAAAATAAAAAGAAGGTGGGAAATTTTTGGTTCAAAACTACTCTCTGGCTGAGCTGCTTTTATATATTAAAAGAAAAACAAGGTTTAAAACTGGAGTAGAACGAACTTTGAAATATTTTGACTGATGCAACATGAATACTTCTTAAATAATTGTTTTTTGAACATGAGATTTTTGGCTTTGTAGAGTGGGCGGGAAAAAAATTAAAAGTCTTGAGAGTTTTGAGGAGAGGAAATTTCATATGTACTCTGCTTATAGACAGCATAGAAATTAAATGCTTCTAAAGCACATCTTGTATATCATTCAGTGACCAAACACTGCTTAAAAATTGGAGCCCAGCACTGCAGATAGACATACTGGATTTTTTGTATAGCATTCATCTTATAAATGCCTTATTGTGATGCTAAAACAGCTTGTCAGAAATGTAGACAATGCTAAAAGTACTTAAGTTGCTAATATTTAACTTGCTTTTGTTCAGTTCAATCTACTTCATCCATATCTGGATAAACAAAGGCCATTTCTTCAGTGACAGATAGCCACTTGCTGTCATTATCTGTGAGAGCATTCATGAGCACTCTGTAACCAACAGGTAAGGTTATAAGGTGGACATGTGCACTTTCTGTGACTTTTTCACCTCCTCTTCTGTTGGGGTCACTGCCCCGGCCAAGTGTGTTACCTCCAAGGTCTGAGTCATAGCATAATGCTCTCCAAATGTCTTCAACTCAAGCCTTTTATTCCAAGTTATTGAGATTTGATTTTACAGGCTTTATGAGAGCATTTCAGGCAGTCTTAATTACACATCTAGTGAGGATTTTATTCCTACTCCCCGGGCATCCACCTGTTCCCATGACAGAGTACCTCAGGATTTTGTATGAGGTCATCCCAGTGCTACCCAAGGTCCATAGCACTGGGAATTAATGCACTGAGCCTAGGGAGTTGGGGCAGGGCAGTTGGTCTTACTAGGTTAACAGGAACAGACAGCAGAGCAGGGAAACCTTCTTTGTAAAGGGGAGAGTACTTTCTGCAGACTTTTGCTCTAAGCAATTAATCTCTCTCTAGTCTATGGGATATCTCAGCAGGACAAATAAACGTGCCTGTTTCAGGTTGGGATGAGTCATTATATTGAGAGAATAATCTCTTCCTTTGACTACTCAGGGAGCCTAGCTGTGTGGCTTAGCCTACATGCCTAACCTTGGATCCATTAGTGCATTATGAGATAAGCTAAGAAACATAAATCCCTTTCAGCCATTCTGCTATTAAAGGGTTCTTTGCAGCCAGTCTTTCTGTTCTTTTCTTTTTCACCTTTCCTTAGAGGGTTCTTTAGAAATATGTAGACCTAGTCTGACATTATCACATCATAATGAAAGTCACAAAAACCTTGAAAGATAGTATTAAACCCACAAAACTTATCATGCTTATAAATGCACACCTTGGCTGTTCTAACTAAACTGAGGTTTTGAGGTTGAATCACACAATACTTGCAGGAAGCAGGAGATTATCATTAGCTGCAAGAGGGAAACCAAAACTTTGGTCATGGGGAGAAAAGATGTCTGGCCAAGGGGATTGTATCCTAGAAAGTGATGGCTCTGGGAGAAATTATCAGAGATATCATACCAGCATATTTGTGTTAGGGTCTTTGTGGTCAAATGGCTTAGGCTCTGCAGGAGATAAATATAAGTGCCAAGATAAAGGAGGAAGTGGTATTATCATAGTAGAAATGATAGTGGAGCAATGTATCCAGTTTGGGGGTTCAGAAAATGCTTTTCATTAAAGGAAATAAGGAAAAGATTTTATAGCCTATGCATCAGCCATTGGCATCCCTGTGGGGCAGCAGGACACTTGTGAGCAAGATCTCTTCAGCTTGCACTAGAAAGGTAGTAGGTGTAGGTGTACGCCAAAGTAAATGGTAGGAACTGCACAGCTACAGTACCCTGACCACAGGAGATGATGCAGATGTATACATTGCTTCCACCACTGTTACCAGGATGCCTGTGGGAAGCCCTGTGAATATTCATGTAAGGTTTTGTCCTTTAATGGATATAGAAGGAGGATGAAATAAACTGATGAATGATTTAAAGAGAGATTTTAATAGGAGCACAGGCAGAGTTTTCTTCCTGAAGGGTAAAAGTGGTTGTTTGCAAAGAAGGTATGAAGGTTACCAAGCAGTATGATATGAGATCAAAGAAACCCTCAACAGTCCACCCAATTCCTCCATCTGCTGTGTTACTGCATGGGTAGGGAAATCTTAGCCTATGAAAGCAGGGCATGATTTTGATTAAAAATAGATACTGGCACTTGGGTACTATAAGAAATTATAAGCCTCTAAGCTCTTCAAGAAATATGTCATTGTTCTGTGTCACTTATTGTTTTATTTGGAAGCCATTGTTTTCTTGCTAGCCTGGTCACATTATAAATTACATGAACAACAGGAGAAAAAGAAAATTTGGACTAGGTGTTCAGCTGATTATCAAACTGGCTTCATCCCACTGAAATGGGTGAAGCTCTGACTATACCATTCTGGCTCTCAACACTCACAGGTTCCTGCATTGCAAATACACACCGTGACAATGACAACAAATCAGAAGAATTTTGAAGATTAATTGTGTCTTCCTCTGAAAGCTCTATAATTTGCTCAGGATAAAATATAAGTATGAAATGTCTATATTATTTCAGTTTGGATTGCTTGCATTGCAATTCTTTTTATGATTTTGTAGTGAAGAAAGATCTGAATCCTCAAAGGTGCTAGATCAAATTTTCCTCCAGTGATCGCAAACATCTGAAATGACCCAAGATATCAGCAAATGAGGTAATTTGTCATGCTGGGCACACAGTTGGTAATATTAAAGAAGAGGGATCTCATGGCAGACACTGCTTTGAGCAGGGGGTTGGAAGAGACCCTTCGAGATCTTTTTCAACTTGTTCTGTGTTTCTGTGATACTATCATGCACCCTTCGTATCTCATATGCTTTTATTTCATTACTCTGTTGCTCTTGCTGCAGTCCACCTTGTGCAGAGACAGATGATGAAAGACATGCTGAATGTACTTTCTTACTGATGTACAAAGAGTTGCAGAAAAGAAAGAAAAAGCCTCTCTGCGATACTCAAAGCCAAATTCGATCACAGTATGAGATATTTGAGCCCAAAACTGTGCAGCTACTGGTGTGTAGCTGCTTCCTTGATGGAACCCCAAGCCCCCCCAGGGGTGGAGCTGAAGGACTACTTTCTAGACCTTCACATTTCAGAGCTGTGTTTCTTCAAGTGTTGATGAATAGCCTTCATTGTGGATGCTCCTTCCCTGCTGTGGCTCCAACCCTTGTCTTAACATTCCCATCTGGATATAAATCTTGCTTTTCCTTGTCCGCTTCCCCCACACTCCTCTTCTTCTCCCCCAGCAGCCCCTGCAGACCTCCCCCTCTCCCTTACTCTCTGTGGAAAGCTGGAAAACTGATAAATAAATCATACCTGCCTCTCTGACTAGGGTGATAGTCACCCAATCCATAACCACTGCATGATTTCCTTTGCCAAATGTTGGAAAATGAAAAACACACTGTCCTTTTGAACAGATCAGCATCTGTGTACATATAGACCTGTTATTGTGGGATGACTAGCATATCTGTATTAGTGTCTATCATTTTCCACCATACACTGACCCAAGCAAAAGCTTTCATGAGTGTGACTTACAGTTCACTGAGGGACCCACTGTTGGCTTAGGCTATTACTATTATTTTGTAGATATTCCCTGGTCTCTGCCAGAAGAAAAAAATCCAGGAAGGAAACTGCTTTAATTGAAAGCTATATTAACTTTTGAGACTTTACCACCATACCGAAAAACATTTAAAAGATGAGCTTCAAATAGACTCTTACAGGCAAATATTTCTGTGCTTTTACATTGTAGACCTTGGAGAGGCATTTGAAGAGCGAAGGATAGATTGTGGAATTTATGATAAATTTTTTAACTAGCCCTGAAAATTGTATCTACCCTGCATTCTTGACCACATCTGGATCTTTCTTCTACAGCAAGTAGAAAGAACACATCTCTGATATTCTGAGGCAGCATTCAGAGACAGGCTTTGAAGTTTCAGGCCAGTGTCTGGTGATGTGCATTAATCAAATAGTTGCAGGGAAGAAAAGAAAAATTGAACCTGGGAAGGTGCAGGATCTGGAGAAAGTGTAATTTAGAAAGGGACATGATCTGGATAAAGTGTAATTTAGAAAGGAACATTCATGTTGCATCATTTCCTAACTGTAAGAGGTACCAGGCTGCAAAACAGTCTCTGGAGATAAGTGGTGGATGAGATATTGGTTGGGCTATTTTAAAAGATGACTGAACACTACTGTGGTGGAATGATGAAACATTTCTCATTACTTGTAGATCCTGCTACAGTGAATTATGTGCTCACACACCACTTGCTACAACTGCTGTTCCAGGAAACAGGGCTGGTGTGTACATAGGAAATGAACAAATTGCAGCAATTTGTGAATCCACATCACTGATGTGCTGCATCATGTGAGAAGCTGGCTTAGATAGTCCCGAAATCTGCTTCCACTTGCAAAGAGATAACAGAGGAAGTACAGCCAAAGGGAATATGTTGGTCTACAAGACTAATTTGAATCTGGCCTTGGGCCTTTCCTTTAATTATGTGACATTCAAAAGCTATGAGGCAAAGTGGAGCCTCCCTTTAACTCAGTAACCCACTAAAGGCAACTTAGATCAACATATGTGAGAGGGAGCTGGTAGATCCAAAGAGAGATTTCAGTTCCAGTGTAGACTCAGTTGTAAAATCATAGAATTGATTTGGTTGGAATAGACCAAGTCCAGCCAGTAACCCAGCACTGCCAGGTCACCACTAAACCATATCCCTCAGCACCACATCTTTACCTCCTGGAATGGAGACTTCATGACTTCCCTGGGCAGAGTGTTCCAGTGCTTCAGAGCCCTTACAGTGAAGAAATTTTTCCTAATGTCACCTTTGGAGATAGACTGTGCATTTCTGGAATGTGTAGGATCCTCTACACAGTGACTTGCGACGTGATCATAAGCAGGAAAAGAAATGTGTGCCTGCAAGCGCGTGTGCACAGACGCTCACACAAGCGCACCTCAGCATGATGTGCAGCCTGCCCACTTAGCACTTGATGCTGCAAGTCATGATGATTAGCAGAGTTTCCTCCTCCAGCCTGTTTGATAGCAGGGAGATTGGCATATACAGACACACCTTCAGTGTGAGTGGAACAGTGTTTACTTTGTTCTGACTGGGCCTTTATAGAAGATCTCTTTGCTATGATAGCTGACAAAAGGAGGGACAAACAAAGCATTAGTAAAAGGTGGTGTTTTCAGGTGAAAATGTCAGGAACTAAAAACAAAAAATAAAACTGAAATAAAATTAAATACAGTCACAAGGAAATAATGTGCCAACGTAGTTACTATCTTCCTTCCTGGTTAGTCTAGCAGCCACTTTATTTCTGTCATTAAGGTTCGGGATGTGTTCAGGATGTCATTAAGATTCAGTTGTGCTCTTGCCACACTGGATGAACTCCTCATCAGGTGGGCAAAGTAACTGGAGTTGCCTAAGGTTGTACTGGATCAGAAGACACTGAGATTTATTTTGATTTGATTTTATCTTCCCTCACATGCCCATGGTAGTTACCTGATATCTGTCTGTGACACTTCCATATAAAGAAAACCAGTCCCTTCCTTGAGCTAAACTTTCCATTAAACCTACTGGTCCAGTGAGGGAGTTCTTAGGTGGCTGTTGGCTTATTTGAATGCATCTGTCTTCAAAATGCAGGACTTCAGGGTCTAGCCATGTCTCTGGGGCTCTGAGGATGGGTTATATCTGCTCCACATGTACACAGCATTGGTCAGTCAGGAGGGTGAGGAGGAGGTGGTGTTTGGAGACTTGAGGTTGGTCTCTGCCTATATGCTGACCTGAAGCATAATCTTTAAGTCATTCCTTTTTCTGTTCAACATTGATTTTTGGTGGCTTGTGAGCAGAAAAGTTTTACCATGTGATGTTCTGGAGCCATTTCAGCTTGCTCCAGTTCTACAGCAGTTCTACAGATATCAACTATGCCATCAGGCAGTGAAAGGGACAGAGCTATTGATTTTCAAAACCACACAGACTTGTGCTGTGTCAAGTGGCAGCACAGGCCTGCTGGCACAAAGCAGAAGAGTATGCATGTAGAAGTGGGTCATGCAGTTTCTGGGAACTGGGAATTACAGATATGAGGACAACTTCCCAGCAACGCAATTTGCTGCTTGGCATAGTATTCGAAAGGCAGTGCTGGGAGCAGTATTAGTAAACAGAGAAACTGCACTAGCTGTCTTTTTATCTTTGATAGATAAGATCAGCCTTACTTGCTCTTGCTGCAGTCAGAATCAAATGTGCATGGAAGCTTAGAGCCAGACTTTTCCAACCAATTATATCCTGGAATCCAATTATGACCCTGCATCTCCCTAAATAGCTGGGGTCTAAGTTTGATGTTAGTGCCTGGGAACTCATAAAAGCTTTGAATTTCATGTTTGCCTCCAGAGGATGTTTAAATCGTCTAGAACTTACCAGAGCACAGTACAGTCTCATCATGAAGGCTAAATTTCCTGCCCAAGGCTGCATTAATACAGTTTCCAGGTCTACTTCAATCTTCCTACTTACTGGCATGCCAGCTTCAGGTGTTAGCGTTAAAGATAACTGTTCTTACGCTCTTTATCACCTCTTAGAAGAGCAGAACACCCAGTGCTCTTCTGCACCAGAAGAAGCCAGTGCTTCTCATGCTAAGCCAATGTCTCCAGAAATAATAAGTTGTTGCATGCCAGCCAAACTATTGAAGCCATATTTCCTGTGGAATCATGTCCTCTTTTCCAGATGTTCCTTTCTTCTACCTCCTCCATAATAACCTGATGTTTCTTATGTCCATTCCACCTGGCAAGAGATGATGTTCACTGAGGCTAATCCAATATGCCTTGAGAAAGTCTGAAAGATAGGGTCTTTGCATTCTGATCAGTCTAGGGGAAATGAATGCTCATAAAGCAAATTGCCATGTGAAAAAGATGGTTCTTTCTATTAGGGTGTTTATAAATGATAACTTGGTAACCGTTTTTCCTTGTACTGTGTCCTTTCACTTTGTTTGTATAAAGCATTCATGTGAGCTTTTATTTGGGCATAATTAATCATAACTAGTTCAATGTATAAATTAATCATATGAATCATCTGAAACATTGTTGAAACATGTTTTCATTTACTGGACAGCATACTTTGATGTTATGACAATAAAAACTTTTGATGGTCCCTTGTTGAAATGTTTAGTGTTCTTTTCACAAGAAATTTCAGTTTTGTCCTTCTATTCCAATTTGGGATGCAAACTCTTCTCTTTCAAATGCCAGAGTATCCTAAGGAAAGGAAATTCTGGTTTCTGACCAGCTATAATTATAATCCAAAAGCATCAAATCTTTAATCAGGAAAATAATGCTATAAACATTAGTTGTCTAGCAGGGAGGAGTGGTAGTTAATAAAAGTGACTGGGAATAGCTTGAAAACCAACTAGTAAGGCCAATTTGACTTCAGTTTCCCGATATAACCTTGAGATGAAGACCATCACAAAGCATCTTTAAAACGTTGATCTCCATCTTTCCTAACTTTTCAAGGTCTTGAGAATGGATACCCAAGACTCCATATTCAGAGGCACAGCTTCAGCTACATTGTCCTTCCCATTTGGGGCTCATATTTGAAGTGAGAGGTGTTCATCTCTAATCAGATTTAAAAAAAAATAAATTCTGTGGACATCAAAACCCTACAATGGCATGGAGCTTCATCTTCGTGGTGCCCAAAGAGGAAGAGCAATGTTATTGCACTGGAGAAAGCATGCTGGGATTCTTTCTTTTCATTTTGCTTCCTGTACCGCATGGGATGTTGATTTGGGATTTTTTTTTTTTTTTCTTTTTTTATGATATAGTCTAAGTTTCCCCAGAAGAATGCATTGTGACTTTGATTTCATTTGTTTCTTTATTACCAATGCAATGTTTGAGACTTGAATGCAACCAATTAACTTTTTCAGTAAATGTTACTTTTTCCTATCTAAGAAGGGGCTGAAATCACTGTTTTAGTTGTCTATAAAACTTCAAGTATTCTTTGCCCATGTGTTTCTTTCAAAAAAAAAAAATCATGTGAATCCTTGTGATAAAAAGATAAAATAAAGGCTGTCCTTTTAAGATTGGTAAATAGTCTTACAGTTTTAGTTGGTCTGGTTATGAGGAAAAACCAGTTACTAAATTGAGAAATATATATGTATGTAGATGTATGAGTTTTTATGTAAGTATTTATAAATGTGTATTAGTATTTATAAATATATTTTTTAAACATTGAAGCTTGACTTTTTCACTGGAAAATCTCAGAACTGTAGGCCAAAACATAAAAAAAATGCTCTGTGGAAATACTTTCTCCTTTCCTCTTAAAACCCCCAGAATGTATTTTGAGAAATAATAATAATAAAGCAGTGCTTGAAACCTGAGTTCAGAAAAACTTATTTAGGCTGAAATGAAAAATCTAATTTTGTGAATCTACTTCCAGGACATTAGTTCATTCTGTACATCAAAAATCCATCATGTAATATCAGAAGACATGCTCAGGAACAATCCAGCACAGAAGTTACCAGTCAGTGGGACAAATGTCCAGTGTATTGATAGCATAAAATAAAATTTTGGAGTGGGGTAGGGTTACTGTTCTTAGTATTTGTATTACGATGAGTTGCCAGTGTCATAGCTGTGATTTGACATGGCATGGGCAAGTATTAGGAGGAAACCTTCCATCACTTTGTGTTCAGCACAAATTACTGCTGTGTGTGTGTCACTTTCAGAGACTCATCCCTGCAACATTCTTTATAGTAAATGTTATTTATTTATATACAAAATACCCACCTCAGTTGCTTTAGTGTCACTGTTCCCTAAAACTAGATTAATTAGCAATTTCTAGTTAGCAAGAGAATGTAGTGAAGCCAAAACTATCTTTTAAACTGCATACTTTCATATATAAGACTTTTGCATAAACGTATATACATACACACACATATATAAATGTACAAATACATATTTAATTAGAATCATAAAGTGCAGAGCCAGAAGAGATTTATGTGATGAATTATATAATTCATGTGTCCCTAGCACAAGTCAAGACCTCTCTAAAATTGGGGTTTTGGTGTGGTCGTTTTTGTTTTGTTTTGTTTGTTTTGTTTTGTTTTCTTGAGAGCAAACATATAAAATACATTTTAAAAGTCAGTTCTGTCCCGACTTCAGAATTGATGATGAGGAATCCTTCACTAAGCCCTGTGTTTTCCAGGCCATGTCTAGGCACTCATATATTTGTAGATACAAAGGTATATAAATAGGCACACTCACAGAAGTCCCTTAAAAACTGTAATGACAGCTCAGTAAACCAGGAGAATTTATTGTACACAACAAACCTCTCCAGGATCCAAAAATGTTCCTAATCTTAAATTTGTAGCCACTCTTTGCCAGGTCAATGCATGCAAGAAGCTTTGGAGGCAGCCTGAAAACTGCACTCCACGCCATATTTGCATTGCAGCCTTTCAATTCAAAACCATATGCTAATATTAACAGAAAAAAAAAAAAAAAAAAAAAAAAAAAGGGGAAGATAGGAAGAGGGGCGAGTAGGGAAAGAAGGTAAACTCTCGGGTAGATCTCAGGGGGGGCCGGTTCA
>JANHGN010006133.1:64323-96012 GCA_024605025.1 Megaceryle maxima
CACCGAAAACACCACCCAACGCCAAATGTCAATTGAATCCTTTCAATTAAAAACCAAATGTAAAAATAAAAAAAAAAAAAAAAAAAAAAAAAAAAAAAAAGGAGCAACATCTGGTAAAAGGGATTGAACTTACAAAAGCCCATCCTGCATTTCCAGCACTTGGACAGCGATGGGAAAAGGGAAATAGACTTCACACCCCCAGCACACCATCCATCACTGAAGTGTGAAAGAAATGTAAGGATTACCGCCCCAGCATTCAGGTGCCAGGCATAATTATCTAGAAATTGCAGAATTCAGTTTTCATTCTGCTCTGCTTATATAGTTGAAAGCTCCTCTTCCTTCCCCCATTCCCTCTGCAGCTTCCTTCTAGCAGAAAGGTGCTTATGGGGGTTGGAGGGAAGTAAAAAATCAAATAAAAAGTATTCCAGCTTTGAAAAAAACCCATATGTTTCTGGGATCCTGAACGCTGTGCCTTAGCTATGGATCTTGCCTGGAACTTCCAGAAAAGCAAATACCAGAGCCCTTGTTTATTGTCTGTTTCCTTGCTTACACTGCAATAAGACTTCCAAATGGAACGAGGCAATAAGCCAAAAGTCAGCAGAATTAGCTCAGAAAAGGGGAGATTTATTTTTCAGGGGAGGAAGTAGATTTTTGCTTTCAGAGAAGGAACCCTCCCACCCCCTGTGTACCTGAAAAATAGAGTCAAACACTTGGCATATCCCATTCTTTCCTTGTGGAATTGCTGTGGTAAGGGAAACCCTAATCACCCCATTCAATAAAGATGCACATGTCATCACTCATTTTATTAGCATCTAATCAGTAGTGTGTGGAAAGAAAGCAGCACTCACCAATGGCAAGTGCCACAAGCTTGGTATTTGTCAAAAGGAGGAAGAGATATTTGGATTGTAAAGCTGTGAACATCTTGCCAGAAGCATTGATTTTTTCCTCTAGCTTTCAGCATCAGATTTCCTTTCACTTGCCCATTTTTTCCTACAGAGCAACAAACTCTGAAATACTTTGGGTATCAGGGTATTGTCTGTTTGAAGCTTCCCCTAAGAGATTTTCACCTATGCTCTAAAGTCAAGACATTGCTGAGCAGCTTGGGGTTTGCAGATAACAAGCTAGAGCCTTTGCCCCAACTTCAGTTCTGATGATTTCACAACAGTAGCTGGTTGGAACATATCTACAAAATCTGCAATATTTTATAAACTGGACTTGGTCTTCCTCAAGATGAGGTCCTTTATCAACACTTTGCCTCTCTGGGTGCATACATTCCTTTTTTTTGGCACAGCCCTGGCCCTGTGTGCACCAGGTGATGGCCTTACTGGACAGTCTGTTGGAATGGGGAGAGGGCAATGTGAAGCTTTCAAACCACAATTTTCACAAGACACCATGGCAGCTGAAGACGCAGTGACTGAATATTTAATAAAGCAAATGAAATGAAATTAAATGTTTCATTTAAGGAATGTGGAAATTCTCTGTTTTGGTTGGAAGCTGTGGCTGTCTACTGAAAATGTCCTTATGGCAGGCTTGCAGTGATAGACAAAAGTTGGCATTCTCTACAGAAAGCAAACAATTATTACACGATCTAGTTTTCCATTGAGGTAAACCCTCCATTTTCTCACAGAGGGAATAACAAACAATTTTGATAGCAAATTATAACCAGAGCTAATAAACGGCTCTCTTGTACAAGGCACAATGAACTGATCAGCCATGCGAAGCTGTTCTGTGGCAAAAAGATTCCAGCTGAGCCTGTGCCTCAGCAATGTCTGCTAGTAAAAGACCCCTGCAGAAAGCTGAGTGGGGGTGTGTGTTCATAATGTTACTATAGTCCTTTTTAAGTGCTGTTCACTGAGAAAATGCAGTATGTTTTTCAAAGACTGATGTTTTATGTGTTTTATTTTTTGTCCTGTTTGCACAGAGGAGGAGCTAGATGTCAATCGTACCAAGGTCTTATGGGTCATCCATAAGCACAGGTATGGTACCAACCCAGTTTGCCATAGAGAAGAGAGTGGGATATTCAGTCCTAAACAGCACTGCAAGTAGTTTTTGTGATCTTGAGATAGGCTAAAAAAAGGCAAACGGAGGTCCTCATCTGATGTTGCAAGACCATTGTACTATTTCTGTGTGTTATAAGCAGTAGATGCCTCACAAATCATCAGACTCCAACCTTCTTTATTACAGACATCTTCCTGCACCAGAGGAAAGCAGTAGTGGTACCTCTAGTGCCAAACTAGATGATAATCTTGGTGAAGTGATAAACTGTATGGTAGGTTGTACACAGATGGTCTTTTTGTCTCCTCCGTTATATTAAATTGATGACCACTGTTGATGCACTGCTTTGTCATAACTGGACTATAAGTCCAGGACAAGCTTTCCCAATTGTCCTCAGGCAGAGCTAGGAACATTTGTGGAGGGCCTTTGAAAATTAATCTTCAAATGGGCAGAATGCGTTACTCATTTGTCAAAGCCTAGTGTATAGTGGGTTATGTATCTAAAGCAGAAAAGTTGTCATCAGCTGTGCTCTCTGGGATATATGTTGTTGTTATGACCATGACAGGCTTGTTCCATTGATGTATATTGACTTTAGTTGTTTTTTTTTTTCCTCTGGACTAAGCATAATAAATTCTGTCACACTCCATACTTTGTTAAGACGTCATTGAAAACAAAGTGTATTTATTATTGAGGTTGCCTAGTTTCTAGATAAAAGTAAAGGAATTTTTTATTTCCATTTGTTTCACCTTTCTTTCACTCTTACTACCTTTTGGTTTCCATTTATACTTTGACCTTTTTATTTTTTTTTTCAATAACATGAAATTAGGAAGAGTGTGCAAGGACTCCAGTTTTTCTGTAATTTTCCAGAGCAGTTTCCCCAAGGAAATGATATGGAGTGCGGCATTTGTAAAGTGTTCTGAAGACAGAGGTCAAGACATCTAGATCTAAATACACCTGAATTAAATTTGAACTAATATTGGGAGATAACTTGGCACCTCCTGGATGATCCTGAAGAACACTGGTCTAGTGCATGTGTTACAGGACATCAGCAAAACCTCAGACTAAAGCTCAGGCAATGATGGCTCCATGAATGTCTTCCAGAGTTAGAGTTACAAAGCAAAACTCCTTCCCAGATTTAAAACAGAATTTATTATAACCTTCAATGCTAACATTAGAATTTCAGAACTAAGTGTTCTGGCAGATTGTATACACAGCTTCGTAGGAGAGAAGTGCAGTGCTAAAAGTCATGTGACCCAAGAATATTCACATCCATCATATCAGCATTTATTACTTCTACTTTGCACCTGAGAAACAGATAAATTCACAGAGTCCCCTAATTTTCCCTGGTTCACAGAAATGTTTCATAGTCAGGTATTTAACTGAAGAGTGTGTTTAATGCTTTAGAGACAAAGTTGATTGTTTCTGATGTCCCTCCATTTTCAGAAGCACAAATCCTAGGCTTTGATACACAGACAATGAAGGAGCCAAACTTTCTAATTGCAACACTTTATTAATGGTTGCCAAGGGTGGTACATATTGGAAAAAAAACAAAAAACAAAAAAACAAAAAACAACGAGGGAAAGAGAGAACATTCTTCTATGTGGCCCCAGCCAAGAAAAATACACTTAATGAAATTATGTTCCACGACTAGCAAAGACCTATTTCAGCACAGGAAGTATAGCTTGGCTAAACAACCCATCCATCTTACCTGAGCAATTGAAAACTGCCACAGCAAACTCTAGAGATCTGCCTTCTACATGGTGACTTGCCCTTGTGTGTCATCTCTTCAGGGAGCCTTCTTCTTGCAATCAAAATATTTTTATTTCCAAAAAATTGATGGACTTCTGTTTGATAACCAGGAATATGTAGCAGAAGGTTGCATCCAGAGTTAACTGAAAGTAGAGACAGCACCAGTAAAGAGAGAGATCTCTTGGAGACTTGACTTTTTTTTCAGTACATCTGCAATTTCCATCTGACATAGAGGTTAATACTACTCATGACAGATGTGACCCCCATCAGATATGAATGTAAACAAGCAGGAGCACACATACTACTTGAAGACTTGGTGTAATATGTGATGTGTAATAGTTGATTTTCCTCTTACCACATCTTTATTTACTTGCTGAATTTCTGACAAGTAAAATCCTATTTAAAATTTCAAGAAGGCTTAGAATAAATAACCACAAAGAAATAAGCTTTTTCTCCATTTATCTGCCTTTCAACCTTTGTATTCTCACAATAGTTTTAACCAATGAATACACTTCAATGAAATTTGACAGAGGTGGAGGTCTCAAAGAAAATTTTCATCAGGTTTAATGAAAATTTGCTGCTGTGTATAGCTAAGACCCTAATTTATGTACCTCTTATGAAAAGAGGTTGTCATACAATTCAGTAATTACCTACTGGGGGTATGTGTGTTCAGTTTTCTCCATTCTTTTTTCATGACTGCTCAGCTAGCACATACTCAGACACATCCAGAATGTATTGATTTTTTTCACACTGGTAATTAAAGAGCACAGGGGGAAGGTGAAGGTGTAAGAAATAGAGTTAACAGACACACGAATGAACTTGAAAGTGTGGTGGACTTCAAGGATGTGACAATGTAAAGGTACTCTGAGGGGCTGGAAAAGGGGAGAAGAAAGGGGACAAATGTAGTTGTTAGCAAGAGGAATTAGTGGTGGAGGAGAAGCACCTGGAAGAAATCAGATGTCGTTTATTTTAGTCTGGCACCCACTAGACTATTTCTTTTATTTCTCAGGGAACTCCCATCCTGAAACCTTCAGGCATTTTGGCAGCTATTGTTATTGGTATTCTGACAATGTCTGAAGTCTCTAGGCAAGAACTCTCTTTTGCTAACTGCTCTATATACTAAAATTCTGAAGGCAATGAAGCCTTTGAGTTAAAGTGAAGATAAGACATACAGACCAGAGTACAGACTCTGAAAATTACTTTTCTGAAGTCTTATGGAGTGTGGGACTAAAAATAGTACAAGGAATGCCAAATCCATATTTGTCTCATTTGCACCATGCTAAGTATTTGATATTCATCAAATCACACAGAACCAGTTGCTGTTTACTAGAGAAAGGTGTCTGAATAACTTAGCTGCTGAATTTTTCTTCACCTCTGTTTGGGCTCCATTTCCTGCATATTCAAGGGTATTAATTTTATGTACTAAGAAACATTCTATGGGTCAACAAAATTTTACACAAATATTGCTGAATAGCCACTGAATGAAATTTTGTTATGATTATTCATGTTTATGTTTGTTGGCCAATCATATGGGCCACACACAAGAACTGCCATGAGACCTATATACTGAACTGTAACAGCTTGGAGCTCGAGTACTGGTAGTGAGTAGATTTCATAAAAAAACCCCAAAAAACTCTACTAATAAGGTGCACAAAATTAAATGAGGTGCACAATTAAGTCCATTAAAAGCTTTCCAAGAGTCCACTTAGACTACATCTATACCAGGAAAATGAAGAACAGTTGGAAATATTTTCAGGCACTGGAATGTGATTGTCATGCTGCTAGTCAATGTAAAAGATTACATGGTCACTGTCAGCATTTTGTCCACGCCAACTTATACTCTCTGAAATTTATTTCCAGGTGTGGTTCAGAGACTGATCCAGAAACCTTTTGTAGAACGTAGTTTTCAGGTAGCCAGCCTATTTTGGGGGTCTGATTGAGGCTGTGAGCCAGTCACTCAGTGCCAATTGATTTTAGTGCCAGAGAACATTCCTGGGCACATGTACATGCTCTATTTGTTTCAGTCTAGTTGTGTTTTGGGTGTGTCTGGCTCAGATGCTTAGAGTTAATCAAGTTGCTGGGACTGAGGAAAAAGGTGGATTTTTCCCCACTTCAAATTTGACTTTGTGTTCCTCTGTAGAAAGGGACAAAGTCTATTTTTCAAGTATCATAAGACAAATTTATTTTTTTCAGAATAGGATATTTGTAATGTCCTTCATGTCTTCTGTTAGCTGTTGTGGCAGCTTCCCAGCTTTTCCTACAGTCTTCACTCTTTGGGAGGATCCTGTAGCCTCTACTGTGTGGGAACATAACAAATAGAAGATTTGTAGTCCCCCTAAGTGAAAAAGCTATTGAAGAGTTGCTGCAATCATGGAGACTGGACTTGGTAACCCAGAAAATCCATCCAAGGTCACTGTTCCTAACTTCAGGGGGAAAAAATCATGATCTGTTTTTCCTCAAGTCACAGAAGTTCAAAAAAGACAGTCGTAATTCAATTAACAAGTCAACTTGAAACACCCACCAAAGCCTATTTGCTACTAAGACAAAAGCTTAAGAGAAAAAGAGGTTTTGAGTAACTCTGTGCTTTGGAACCAGACCAGGTTTATGCTTGTGCATTGTAGACATACTAATTTCTAAAATGCAGCACTTCAGGAAAAGTGAGCTTAACACTTAACATTTTGCAGCTGAAAGTAATTAATTAGCATAATTGCTATTTTTTTGAGATAGATAAATACACGGAATAGTGAAATGAAACTCAGGGTTTTTTAATTACCTGTAATTTTGGATTTTCAGTGGCTACCCATTGTTTTAGGATTTGTATTTAAATGTCTAACCACCATAGCTGCTGATTTGCCTTCTGAGTATTTGTCATCTGTGAAAGCAAGGGCAAGTATCTTAAGCTGGCCATCTAAGGCTTTAACCAGTAGAGGTTCCTCCATCTCTACATCAGACTTGAAGCAAAAGAGTTGGTTTTGAGGTAAAAAAGATCCTCTAGTTGCTTTGCAGCAGTTTTTGCAGTATTGATTCATGTTTTCTTTCTTTGTTGGGTTTTGTGTTGCAGGTCCCCTTTCAAACTGAATCTCTTCTCATTAACTCTGTATCAATATAAAACATGAACAAAGTCAGAGGAAGATCTTTTCATGGAAAACCTCTTCCAGCAACTAGCCATCTCCCCCTGTGCTCCAACTGCCCTTTAAAACTGAGGTCCGTTTGTGCAGTCTGTGTTTAGAAAAGGCTGCAAGAGAATGTAGCACTCAAAGGAATTAAGTTGGTGTTTCTTTTAGTGGGTTTTTTGTTTGTTGTGGGGGTTTTTTTGTTTGTTTTGTTTGTGTTTTTTGTTGGGTTTTGTTGTTGTTGTTTTTTGTTTGGTTGGTTGGTTTTTTTGTTTGTTTGTTTTGTTTTGTTTTTCCTGTTGATCTAAAGTGCCCAATCAGTAGAGGAAAAGATTCAAAACTTCATAGCAATGTGCAAGTGGAGGCTGAAAATGCGATTCCCAAAGAAGTTGATTTATCTTTCAAGGTTTCAGGGTTTTTTTTCCTCTTTTCCTCCTGCTATGCCTAAATTTGGCCTTCTAACATTTTTATAATATACCATTACACAAAGAACATTGCAAAAGCCCATTCAGCTCAAGTGCAGCTGCCTGTAAAGGCTGGATGAATGAGCTGTTTTTTCTTTGCGCTCTGCGTAGTGTGTTTCTCAACACCTCTGAATTTATTAATTATTTTTTTAAAAGGAGGAACTGGGACAGGATTTTCCTTTTCAAATTATAAGTCAGTTACCTTTCAGCAGCTCTACTCCAGAAGTGTAAGGAAGCATCTCTTGAGCTCGGTATCTAGTGATCCAACAAGCCTTTTAAGGTATACTGCAGTCTCTTGTAGGGTCACCAGAGGAATTCACCTGAAGGATTTTGTTTTCATTAGTCCTGTCTGTAGCAAAAGGACAAAATGTGGGCATCTTTCATGCATTCAGGTATCATACTAAGAGGAAACTACTAGAGACTGAATCATGTGCCTGTATATAGGCATGTGGTACATTCTGGATGGTATAGTATATTCTCTGTAAGTGTATGTAGTCCTTCAACATATCCATGGTCCCCAATAGGATGTGTTTGCTACTGTAGGTCAAATAAGATACTATGCCTACGTTTTAGGTATGTGAGCCATTCCAGTGGTGCAGGAAGTTCGATCTAGTGTGCATAAACAGAGTATGCTTAGCCACAGTATCCCTTGTATACATGTGGCTATACATTTTAGCCTACTACAAGACTATAGTTTCCTAAGAGAAAAAAGGGAGCCAAAGGAATTGCTCGGCAATTCTGCAAGAGCAAAGACCATGAACACCAAAGTTATTCCATGTAGAAATAGAAAAGCAGTTATTGATGTGATAATGGTGAATAGGGAAGTACTGTGCACTCTTTCATTGAATGTCTTCTGCTTCTAGTAAATTACTAAAAGACTTACTGAAACAATCAAAGCAAGGTAATTTTGTGCACAATGCAGAAGCTATTTAACTTGTGGCCACAAGGTGCGGTGGATGATAAACTTTGCACAGGTTCAGGGGGAGTTGAACTTAATGAATTAATGGAGAAAAATCCACCTTGGGCTGTTCAGGTGCTGCAGCTAGTTCATAGTATCATAGTGTCATTCAGGTTGGAAAAGACCCTTGGGAACATCAAGTCCAACCATTAACACTACTCTACAAAGTTCACCCCTAAACCATGTCCCTGAAAACCACATCTAAATGACCCTTAAACACATCCAGGGATGGTAACTCAACCACCTCCCAGACACTATTCCAGTGTCTAACTACTCTTTCTGTGAAGCTTTTCCCTAATGTCCAGTCTAAACCTACCCTGTTGCAGCCTGAATCCATTCCCTCTTCTTCTATTGCTAATTACCTGTGAGAAGAGACCAGAATTAACCTCTCTACAATGTCCTTTCAGGTAGTTGTAGAGAGTGATGAGGTCTTCTGTTAGCCTCCTCTTCCTCAAACTAAACAGTTCCAGCTCATTCATTCGCTCTTCCTAAGATTTATTCTCCAGGCCCTTCACCAGTTTTGTTGCCCTCCCCTGCACTCGCAGAGCACCTTGATATCTCTCTTGTATTGAGGTGCCCAAAATTGGATACAATACTCAAGGTGTGGCCTCACCAGTGCTGAGTACGGGGCAACAATCACCTCCCTACTTCTGCTGCTCACACTATTTCTAATACCAGCCAGGATGCCACTGGCTTTCTTGGCCATCTGGGCACGTTGCTGACTCATATTCAACTGCTTGTCAATTAGAACACCCAGGTCCTTTTCTATCAGACAGCTTTTCAGCCACACTTCCCCAAGCCTGTAGCATTGCATGGGGTTGTTGTGGCCCAAGTGCAGGACCCACACTTGGCCATGTTGAAGCTCATATCATTACCATTGGCCCATCAATCCAATCTATCCAAGTCTCTCTGTAGAGCCTCCCTATCCTCAGGCAGATCAACACTCTTGCCTAACTTGGTGTCATCTGTGAACTTATTGATGATAACACTCTATGTCCTTATCAAGATCATCAGTAAAGATGTTAAACAGAAAGTCCCAACACAGCCCCGAGGTACACCACTCATGACCGGCTGCCAGCTGGATTTAACTCCGTTGACCACCACTCTTTGGGCCCCTCCATCCAGCCAGTGCTTGATCCAGCAGCTTGTCCAGGCCATAAGTAACCAGTTTTTCCATGAGAATTCTATGGGAAACAGTGTCAAATGCTTTTCAGAAGTCTAGGTAGACAATATCCACAGCCTTTCCCTCATCCAATAGTTGGGCCACCTTGTTGTAGAAGGAGATCAGGTGTGTCAGGCAGGACCTGCCTTTCATAAACCCATGCTGAGTGGGCCTAATCACCTGGTTGTCCTCTATATGTCTTGTAATGGCACTCAAGATGATCTGCTCCATGACCTTCCCTGTTACTGAGGTTGGACTGACAGGTCTATAGTTTCCTGGATACTCCTTTCTGCCTTTCTTCTAGATGGGTGTTACATTTCCTACCCTCCAGTCCATTGAGACCTCCCAGGTTAGCCAGGATGTCAGGTAAATAATGGAAAGTGGCTTGGCAAGCATGTCTGCCAACTCTTTCAGCACCCTTGGGTGTAAGCCATCCAGTCCCATAGACTTGTGTGCATCCAAATGGTGTAGCAGGTCACTGATCACTCTTTAAATGTGATGACCTCATTCTGTTTCCCCTCCCTGTCTCCTAGCTCATGAGGCTCAGTGTCCAGGGAAAAGCCAGTTCCACTGCTAAAGACTGAGGCAAAGTAGGCATTGAGCACCTCAGCCTTTTCCTCATCCTTTGTTACTATGTTTCCCTCTGCATCCAATAAAGGATAGAGATTTTCTCTAATCCTCTTTTTGTTGTTAATGAATTTATAGAAACTTATTAATAGAAATTTATATTTTTATTATCTTTAACAGCTGTAGCTAGGTTCAGCTCTAGCTGTGCTTTGGCTCACCTAATTTTCGCCCTATATAGCTTCACTACATAGCTTCAGTGGACAGTGAAGAAAAGATAGCAGGAATGGGGTACTTGTCCTCTCTTCAAGCTCTTACTAAGCACTGCTGTGAGCTCCTGGCAGAGAAAAACACCAGGTGAGATAGATTTCTTTATTTTCATAAAGTTGTGTCTAAAAGAAAAATTACATTTTGAAATTCAAAATGTTTCATAATTCACTTGACAACTTAAATCTGATTTGTTTTACAACTGAGTCAACTTCAGTCTTCAGAAAACATCAAAAAAAGATTTCATTCCACAGAAAATGAAAAATTCTGTGATTTCTTCAGGTGGATTTTTTTGGGTTATTTAGTTTTGGTTTGTTTGTTTGGGTTTTTTTTTTGAAAGCAGAAATAACATATTTGTGTTGGTGTGATATGAAACTTCTCTTTTTCTTTATTGACTCCAAAATATTGATTATATTCATACAACTGTCCTTGAGAATTTAGCTGCCTTTTTTTCCCATACTATCAAATTTGCTGTTAATACAAAACAAAGTAATAACAACAATGGCCTAGAAAAATAGTCATGGAACATTGGAAACCAAAAAGGAAACCTTGACAATTGCAGATAGTTTTCAACCTCGAAGGGGATGAGTGGGTGCATATTGCTGTGGAGTTTGCTGTCACTTGTAAAGTACTTTGGGCATTATGTGAACACAAACTGTTGTTATTTAGGACTTGTGAAATATGAAGACATAATTAAAGGTTGTGGTTAAATTTCCCTAGGCAAAAAGAAATTCCCCCATTGGATTTTCTCATTCCAATTGGATGTTTACAAGGTGCTTGTAGCTGGCTCATTCCCTCCTTAGTGTTAAACCCCATTTCAGTGGCTCCCTTTCATTGGCAGAGTGTTATTTAATTTCTTGGAAATTAGTTTTACTGGGCAGTTCCCAGTGCTGCTGGATGTCAGACACCCTGTCTTAATCACCATTTTCTATTGATGTTTCTTCTCTTGCCCTTGAGGGGCAAAGTTGGACACTTTTGCATGGCTGAAGTTTTGCCGTATAGGAACATTAGTATCTGAGGTGAGAATGACCCTAAGGCAGACCTTTCCCATCATCTTTTCCAGCATATAGTAATCCATGAGATGGGCAAAACCAGTGGCATCAGCTTGTTCTGATCATAGAATTGTTCTCACTGGAAGAGACCTTTAAGATCATCAAGACCAACTATTAACCCAGCACTGCCATGTCACCACTAAACCATGTGCCTAAGATACAACATACAGATTGAATCAGAAGAAATAAATCCATCTGCTTTCCTTTTTGCAGAAAAGCTTTCTGTCAAAAAGACAAATGCTAGTATTCATGATACTCACTATGGAAACCTCTCTTCTACTTGCCAAGCATTCCTGTTACACATCTCCATCCCAGGCTTTAAAGACTTACAGTGAGGTTGACACTATGACAGCCCTTCTTTGAAAAATAACTTGAGCACAGAAGATGAAATCATGTTCAGAAGCTGATACAGACCTTTTAGTGCCATTTGTGTTTGGTATGACAAATCCAGGGTTCTGACAGGTGTATACTAGACACTTATATCCAAGACTTCTTAGAAGTCAGAATGGAATGCTGCCATGGAGAAACATCTGTAATGTGCAGACTTTTACTAAATTAGAATATTTGAGTTTTTATACCACTTTGTCCTTGAATTCAGTTGCTTAGAAAATGGAGGAATATACTTTCTTTTAGCTCCACATATCTTTAGGAAAACTTTGTGCATGTGTTCACATTGATCTGACTAAGAATGGGGTACATAATTAAACGCCCCCTCCAAATATGCAGCAATAACCAAGTAGACTGTGATTCAGGAAATTACTTAAGCATCTGTGCAATTTCACCTCAATGATTAGTACCATTAAAAAGTTACATGAATGCTTAAATATGGGATTAATATCTATATGGTTTATTTAATGACATTTTTTCTGAGTTAGGGCTCAGGCTAGCCCCTAATTCTTGGTTCAGTGAGTATAAGGTTTCTCAGCCTCTTTAGGTCACAACCCCTTTCTAGAAGTCAATCATTTTTGTGACTCCCCATAAAAGTAAGAGTGAAAAATCTGCTGGTGATAACATGGTGAAGTGTCTTTAATGTGTTTGTGCTCAGGTTTTCTGAGCTCTTGGCAGGGAATATTTGACCTTGCAGATGAAGGTGGTACAGGGAGGAGAACAGCAAGATTTTCTTGGCCTTGGATTGTAATAACATTTCAATGCCTCACAAACCCCCTTGATTGCCTTTCTGACCCCTCATTCCCTTCTCCTCCCCTATCTACCCTGGTTTTGCAATGCACAAGTTGAGAAATGTTTGTTACAAAGACAGCTAACCTCAGTGAAATGGTTTCAAGGGGTAGAGAATCAACTGCTTTGTAGCTGTGAAATGCTTGACCCTCTGTGCTAGAAAAACAGAAAACAAAATAAGATGCTTCATCTCTAGTCTAAATTGCTCAAAGCTGTGGGAGGGGGAGGAGGAAGGTGGTAAATATTCAGGCTGTGCCCATGACACTGTTAACTGATGTAAGGAGTCTTCTGATACTGACCTTATGCCCAAAGTTACTGCATCCTATGGGATCAAGTCACAACATAGAATAATAAACCTTCATTCCTTTCACTTTAAAGCAGGTTTTCCAGATTTCAGATCACTGTTGGAGGCTATTGTTTCACAGGCATTATTAAAATATGGGTATGAGATCTGAACTCCAGATCTTAGTCAGTGTCTTCCTAAAGAAATCTATGAAACTAATCTGCGTTTCCTGATCCTAGCTGGCATTTCATAGTATAGTGTAGTTTTATAATATGAATGATATGTCTTTATGCTAGCCAGCTAACCAAGTCACTCTGTTAGGCCCTCTATAAATGGCAGTATAATTGGGAGAACACGTTTACAAACTTTCTTCACACTTCTCTGACTGATTTCCTGTTCTGCCTCATTCTAAGGGTTTCCATTTTGCCGAAACAGCCATCCAGAACATTTGTTTGCTCAAGAACCAAAATCTTTAACTCTTGGAACATATAGATTGCCTAAATGTAATGGGGTTTCTCTGGTCTTGTTGTCCTGATGCTCAAGCCTCTCTCTAACATTAATAGTGTTGTATCTGAGAGGTAGAAAAGGAATAACAGCTCCATTTTTGACTGTGCCCACAAGCCCTCTCATAGGAACTTGCTCTGACTTAGAGAGGAAATCTTTCAGCAAAACCAGGACCCAAACATGGGTTTCCAAATTCCATCCTAAAAGCATGGCCATCTTCTTCTTTCCTGTCATTTATCAGCAGGAGTGGTATTCCCATGGTGATTCCGTACGCAGGATATTTAGCCTTGCAGCTTGCAGTTTTCCAGTTCATTTCCACACAAAAGTACTGTACAAAGATACTTCCTCTTTTAGTAGCTAGCTCTGGTTTGCAATTAGTTGGTGCTATTCAGACAACATTTATGTAGCACTGGGGTTTTTCCATGATATGGTTTCCACATCTAAATTCAGCAGATCGACAAAGGTTTTATGAGCTCATACCTGTACTGCATTTCTCAGCCGTGACTCACAAGCAATTGGCCAGCTTATTCACTCCCAAAACACCATTTTACATTTGGAAACCTCCTTAGCTGTAAATATGTCTGAAGGTTACTGCTGATCTGTCAATCGGTGACCTGTCAGGACAGATGTTTACAATTATTTTCTCAGCAAATAGAGGCCAAGAGCTGAAGTAAAGAACATGAATAATTTCTGTACCCAATTTATAATCTGGGGTAACAGAATCAACAGTGTTAGTCTTGGAAACTGTTGTTTAAAGATAACTTGGACATTTGAATCTTTGTAAAAGCATTCAAGATTTGAAGGAAATTGATTTTTTGGTCATTTGTAAGGAAGCAAGAAAATATTTGGCACTTCACTTATATGATAGATTTGTGTCTGCTGTTACACCTCTGGATTTTCATTAGCATACACTGAAATAGTCTGTTAAACCCTGAAAGGCAGCGTGATACATTTTATTATGACATGGTAAAAATATTGTGATACCCTTCCACCCCCCCACCCCAAACTCTGTCCCTGTTTGTATGTGGATGATGTAACTGTCCTGTAAATTTTAAAAATGACAATTACTAGCATGTCTCTTCTTTTCAACTGTAAACATCTTCCTAGCAGTAATGACACATTTCACCAGATTATGAAGTTTGAAATTTCAGGAAGGTATTAAGTTAGTTCTTTGGTACCTTGAATATAGGTGAAGACAATATCATAAACACTTCTTTTAACTACTCTCCCTTGATTTTTCTTGAAATTTGAGATGTTATTTAGGGTAATATGAATGTTATTATTAATATTAATCATTATTTGCTTTATCTCACAGTTTACATTGAGTACCAATTTCTTGTCAAGACCTAATCATACAATGAGTTTCTTAAAACACGAATGCAGGGTTCATAAATTAAGTTTATACTTTGTGGTACACTTTATCTGTTTTTCTCCTATTTAGGTTAGAGTTTGGTTAGTTTATTTCAGCTGTTCTTCATTACTATCAGTAATGAGGGCATATGTGCAAAGGATCATGTGCAAATGGTGTTCTGAGTTTTATTCCTAAAGCTATTTAATAGATGGGGAAACTGAGGTAGAGAGCAATTCACTTGTCCACCATCGTATGTAGAATTATTGATAAGGATGGGAAATGGAACCAGAGCTCCTGAAATAAGAGTATGGTATATGTTTATGGAAGAGGATCATATAAAACTAAGGTTTTATAATTCCCTGCTTGTGAAACAACTAGGTAAAATACTGAAGTTAATTTTTGTCACTCTTGGTTGTTGTGGAGCTACAACTAAAAGCTGATGTATTATTCACTGCTGCTTCCCTGATTATGTGTCTGTTGTTCTCTATCACGGACTCCCTTGTACATAAACTCTCTGATTTGTGTTTTCCCAAAGCAAGGAGATTTTGACCTGAGACTAAGGCATGCTAGAAGCTCCAATAGTGTGAGCAGTTTTCCATAGGTCATCATCATTGTTTTTCCAGATAAACTGCACCTTTATAATAAGTTGTCCTTTGAAGTACTTTTCTGATCTCTTTAATGTCTTCCAGCCTGTTTCTTACTGGTGTGAAATGTGATCAATGTTGGTATCCCTGTACAAAGGGATGTAGAGTAATGGTGAAAAACCCATAGGCTTTTGATGAGTTTTTTTTCTAGTCTGGGCGTTTTGACAACAGGATTGTCAGAAGTTTAAGTTCAGTTTTGCTCCACAGAAAGCAAAGAAGGACTTTAGCATAAGTTGGTTTCCAAATTGACCAAGATACCTTGAATGCAACATACTGTATTGTTCTTGGAGATCCTCAAATAACTTTAGTGTACACTTCAGCAAGCAGTTTCTATTTAGCCTTCAAGACCTCCCCAAGACTTGACTCTCCTCAAACTTGCTTGTGTTTGAAATTAAAAATGTCACCCACCTAACTGTTGATCAGTGTCAACCATACTATTTTTCACATGAAGGAAGCCATTTCAACTGAAAACTGATGAAATCTTTCCCTAAAAATAAAGTGCAGCAACAGGAAATATGTATGATTTGGTACAATGGTGATTAGGCTCTTCCAGAGCCCAATCTAATTAATCTTTGCACCACGCTTATGTGTTAGAGTGGCAAATACCTCAGAGTGGAAATAACTGTAGGAGCACAGCAGGCTCTTGTGGGATGACTGTGCAACACAGGGGTCATGGCTGACATAGTTTGAAGTCATGGAATCATGGAGTTTTAGGGTTCTTGTGTTTCAAACAAAACAGGGTCAAAAAGCCTGAGGACCAGCCAAAGAATAATCAGTACTTTTTGAAATTACAGAGGGTAGATTTACCAGTCTGTTCAGTTAAGAGGGCTTCTGGGGTCAATCAAAGTTCAGTTAGAGCAAACTCAACCATGTCTGATTTTATGCATGTCCCTAATGTGCTCTTAAGGAAAGCAAATATTGCAGCCATTTTTTTGCCTCAGCCTTATTGTCTTAATCATTTATCCGTCTCTGGAGTTGTTGCTGGTGCAGAAGCTGGAAATCTTGTGCAGGTGCAGATTTACCTATTAAAATTCAGGGTTCATTACTCCTGTGGCCCATGTGTTGGCTAACCAGATGTTTCTCCATCCCTCTATTACTCCATACTGTTCCCTCATGGTTTTATGAAGGTAAATGAACTTTCAGGACAGCAACTTAGCCATGCTCCAGAGATCTGTCCTGGATTGAGACATATCTAACACGGCATACTGCAGATAGCCGAATAGTCGTGCAAGTCCTTCGGGGAAAAAGAGCAAAGATGCTTTATACTTCTGCAGCTTCAGTTTAGACCACAGCAAATGGGAATGGAAGCTGAGACATATTTCTGGAAAGTCAACTGTAAGGTAGCTGTTTAGGGTCCCTGAACATCAGTGGGGAGAAAGACTAATTCACATGACTCATCCCTCTATTTTAGGTGCTTAGTAGGTTGTGATTTACACAGTTCTTCAATGCTAGGAATGGAAACTGCCACTCACCATGCACAGAAACAACTTGTAGTGCTCTGGAGTCCCACTCACACTGAAAGGCATGGCTGAAATGTAAGAACAACAGCTACTTGCAATTTGCAATGTCAGAAAGGAATCTGAAGACCATCAGAGGAAAAAAACTGAATGGGAATCAGAAGACCGTCCAAACAAGGAGACTGGATGATATACTTTGTCTAAAGCAGATATAGCCAGCCAGGCTAGAGGCAGTGCTCATGGGTAATGTCATGAGAGCTTTATTTTAAGGAGGAAATTACTTTCTTAGGTCTTCAGAACAGCTCCAAATCCCTTTAAAAAAAATCCAACTTGAATCTGGGAGAGGGAGAAAGAAAGGTTTAATTCTTAAAGATCCCATGCAAACAATAAATAGAATTTAACAGTAAATAGTCAGATTAAGCTGTATGTGGATCAAAATGCATCAGAAGTAGAGATTTATTGCAGAAAAGAAGGTGCGGAATAAGCCCCCCTCTGTTGCTGGAGTTCTAACTGGTTCTACCAAGGAAAGGGAAAGAAAATTACACTGTCTTTATAAGTTGGCATCAGCAAAGCTGTTCCTGGTATGCTTTCCTGCCCCAGTCCATACCACCCAGTGGGGTAAATATCTCATTCCAATAATACCACTGATTAAATGGCTGTGGGATAAGGAATTTAATAAATTCTACACAGCATGTGAATGATAATCAGGCCAGGAGCTTTATGCACTTTGGCTTGTGACATATACTACTGGGATATGGGATAATTAAGGGAATATTCCCTCCTGTCTCCAAATCTCTAGAGACTGTAGGGCATGCTGAGCCTTCTGCTTTGAGGGGTATAAATAGAGCAAATGGGATGAAATGAGGTGGGATACATAGTTTGAATACCAGTCATATCTACAAGCCAGGGGCATGGTCCTCTATAGTCTTACACTTAGGGAGCTTTAGATGACCTAGTAAAGAACTATTCATCCTGCATCTGAGGTGTGTAATATGCCTGTATGCTTGTGTGATGACTCATTTTGATTCCTCATTACAAGGGAAGAAAGGTTTTTTAGATCACCTGTGTGGCTGGGGACAATAAGAAGATCATTCCTTACTCCACTGCATTGCTATCTATCTGTTATAGTGATTTCTCATCTAAGCATTCAACTCTAGACTGGACTCTGCCTAATAAGAATGTACTTCTTCATACTTGAAATTCATTGAGTGTGTCACGTAATGTGAAATCCAAACTTGCATGTCCTATACTTCTGATGAGAATTCTCAGGAAGAGACTGGATTCATATTGCAGCCAGTGTATGTGAAATGTGCCTCTATGCATGCATGGAGGTCCTTTCAGTTTATAGTTATAATAGAATAAGCCCTTCCAGACTGCATGTGCCCAGTCTCCTGTGCATAGTGACTGTCCTTTAGTGGAATGTTCAGAAAATCTACAAAATTGGTTACATCTCCTTTATATTTATGGCATGTGCCACAAATGGAGGGATTGCATCTGCTGCCCACAGCTATGGGGGAGCTTCAGAGGCCGCTGTGAAGCAGCTGGGGCATGATAAACTTTTTGGTATCTGCTTCCAATGGACACTATACTCTGAAAAGAGTGTCATGGTGTATATATTGCCCAAAACAAAAGGATGTAGAAGAATTTAGATATGTTGGTTTGGTTTTTTTTCTTTTTTTAAGATGTATTCTTTATGTGTTTTGGAAGAAATGAGTTAAAAGTTGTGTGGTGTTAGGTGTGTCTCAAAGCAATTTTATCAATTATTAACTGGAGCTCTGTAGTTTTTATATCATCAAGGTTTCAATACAGACTTGGTGCATTTAAATGCATAGGTCTTCTGAGTTTGCATAAAATAAGGGAATTATTTATATTTTTTAATTTCCTTTTAAAAAAAAAACAAAAAAACCCTGTAGTCTTCTTTAGTACAAGCCAACTGCTGGGCTGTATTATATATTCAGAGGATTCCCTCACCCCATACCACAGCTCACCCCACAGCTGCCCGAGCTGTAGGCACGGCTGCCACTTCATTTAACCTCCTCTGGAGAAGGGGCTCACACACACACTTTGCCAGTGTGGTTCACAACTCAAAAGACAGGAGATCACATATCTTGGTTATGTCCCTGACTCAAAGAGAAGAATGTTGTTTAGGAGTCTGATAGGGGGTAATCAAAGCTCATTCAGCCTGAAAGACATTGCAGTTGAATAGTGAAGATAGAGATTTACTGTGCTGTAGTCCTGCTTTCTGGCCAAGGTGACCTTTGCTACCTCTGCGTTAGTGTTGCTGTGAAATATGGCAGCAGCTTGAACTCAACTGTCTTCCATAATTGGGATTTATTGCCTTGGTCAGTAATAAAGACAAAGAAAAGTGAAATATCAATCACAGCAAGTTATGAGTGCATGAACCAGAGCTAGCTCAGGCAACTATCTCTGAGGTTACAGGAGTATTGATGTGGAAGCAACATCCATCTATTCTTCACAGCTGTCCCTGAAACAATCTTATGTCATTACTATGATTGCGTCCTCATGGCATGTATCTTTTCAGCCAGGATAGAAAAAAGGTAAGATCAAAATGTGCTGAATGTTTTCTATTTGTAATGCTGTTGCATTCTTCAGTGCTAGGGGATCATCTCACAAAGTACAGTGGTTTTGGATAGATCTTAAAAAGTCAAGGCAATGTGTGTGGGGGGGGCAGAAAGCTTATTTTCAGAATTTTTATTTATTTATTTATTTTTATTAATTCCTTTTTCACCCAAGGAATTCTGCTCAGAGCTTCATTTCAAGATGGTGTTTGCCATTTTATGGAAGTCTTTATATTATAGAACTTTCTGTAAATGTGAGAATTTCTGATTCGGCCTCTTCTATGTCATTGTACCTCATTATCTCCATTATAACTACTTCCTGGTTCTTTCCAAGAGCTAATAAAAGTCTGTTCTGTTTTCTGATGCTAAATGATATTTTCCTCAGGAAACTGGTGCACAGCTTCTCAAAACCTCTGGTATGCAAAGGACTGGCCAACTGACTATTTTATATTTGCTGTATTTGGGCTATCTCTGGACATGTAGAGTGATAAACACAGGGTCACTCTGTAGGTGTGGACACTGGTAAACTCTAATCTCTGAAGTGGCTAATGATTTTTTCTAAAATTATATTAGATTACTTCCAAGATAATAATATGCTACAACTTTTCTAAATAAAGCTAATCTTAACTTTTTCAATTTCAGAATTTACATATTTGTAATGCATTTGAGAAGCATCTGTTCTGCTCCTTAATTATCCAAACCCTCACGGTTACTGTGGGAAGTCCTTTAGTTTCTAATAGATTTTTCCTGTTTACACTTTTCCTCTGTACTTTTGAATTGTTTTGCATGTAAATGCCTCTACTGCCACAATGGCTTTCATGAGACTGAAGGGGAAAAATAAGCACCTTCCTGCCAGGTGTTTTGAATCTACTCTTTTAATAAAAAACAGTGTTCCATCTGCTCTTGAACATGAACATCTCCACTGCTAGTCCTATCCCAATCTCGCACTCCTCCAGTTGTGCACATGCTTCTTATTATGAGACAAGCCTGTGGAGAAGGATGGCAATTATTGTTTGGTCCCCATCTGAAACAAATTCCCAAGATGAAGGATGACTTCTTAGATTGAAAGTTTTTGTAAGAATAATAATGCCTTTCAGGCCCTTAGCAGTTTAGGCTATCACTCTCTACAGCTACCTGAAAGGAGGTTGGAACAAGAGGGGGACAGCCTCTTCTCCCTGGTGACGTATGACAGGACCAAAGGGAATAGATGCAAGCTGCACTAGGGGAGGTTTAGGGCTAGATATTAGGAAACATTTTTTCACTGAAAGGGTTATCAAACATTGGAATGATCTGCCCAGGACAGTGATGGAGTCACTATCCCTGGAGGCATTTAAATGGTATGTAGACCTGGTGCTCAGGGACATGGTTTAGTGGTAAGCTTGCAGTGTTGGGTCAAAGGCTGAACTAGATGATCTTGAAGGTCTCTTCCAACCAAAGACATTCTATGGTTCTGTTTCCTTCAAAAACAAGCATCTCTCAGTAAAAGATTCCATAGGAAACCTATATCACAGGATCTCAGAATGCTAGGGGTTGGAAGATACCCCTGGAGATCATCTTGTCCAGCCATCCTGATAAAGTTTGTTCTCCTAGAGCTGGTTGCACAGGATTGCATCCAGATGAGTTTTGGATATCTCCAGAGAAGGAGACTCCACAACCTCTCAGGGCAGCTTGTTCCTGTGCTCCATCACCATCACAATAAAGAAATTTTTCCTTGTTGGGGTGAAACTTCCTGTGTTCCAGTTTGTGCCCACTGTCTCTTGTCCTGACACTGGGCACCACTGAAAAGAGACTGGCCCCATCCTTTTGACACCTATCTGTTAGATACTGAAAAGCACTGATAATATCCCCTCTCAGTCTTCTCCATGCTAAATGGCCGCAGGTCTCTCAGCCTTTCGTCAACTAGAGATGCTCCAGTCCCCTCAGCATCTTCTTAGACCTCTGCTGGACTCTCCTCAGTAGTTCTTTGTCTCTCTTGAACAGAGGAGCCCAGAACCAGATACAACACTCCAGATGTGGCCTCACTAGGGCAGACTAGAGGTGGAGGATGACCTCCCTTGACCTGCTGGCTGCACTATTCTTAATGTACCCCAGGATATAATTTGCCTTCCTGGCCACGAGGGCACATTGCTGACTCATGGTTAACTTGCTGTCCACCAGGACTCCAAGGTCCTTCTTTCAAAAAGCTGCTTTTCAGCAGGTCAACCCCTAACCTGTACTGGTGCATGGGGTTATTCCTCCCTAGATGCAGGACCTTACACTTGCCTTTGTTGGACTTCATTAGGTTCTTCTCTGCTCAATATTCCAGCCTGTCCAGATCTTGCTGAATGGCAGCATGGCCTTCTGGTGTGTCATCCACTCCTCCCAGCTTTGTATCATCAGCAAACTTTCTGAGGGTATGTTCTGTCCCTTCTTCCAGGTCACTGATGAATATGTTGAACAAAACTGGTCCCACTAATGACCCCTGGGGAATGCCACTTGCTACAGGCCTCCAAGTAGACTCTGTGCTGCTGATCACAATCCTGTGATCATATGTTTTGCTTAATTTTATTCTTGACAAGTCTTGTAATTGACATAGAAGGTCTGAGTGATGCTTCTTATGACATTGGAATGGATGAAGAATGGACCATTCCAAAAACCATCTAAAGGCAAGTAGACACACCTCCCAAATCACATGATCTTTATAATCAAACCTGGTTATATATTTTTTAATTTTATTTTTTTAATGTGAGTATAGGAGAAGTAATGGGAGCACTAGCTATAAATAACTAGTGTTATTTTTGAATCTGAAAGAAATCTGGGAAAAAAGCTACACCTTGAAGTGCATAATATGTATGTTCATATCTGTATACATGTATACCTATGTTAGTCATTCCTGTCAGTAACACTGCAGTGGACCTATCCTGCGGGGAACCTGGTAGACCCAGTCATGTAAACATGAAGGCATTATAGCAGCTAGATGCCACTGGGCATCTTGTAGAATCAAATCAATCTGGTTGAAATTAATTGGTCAACTGTATATCCACAAAGTTTCAAATGGATTGGTATGGAAGTAATATACTCATGTGTGATTTCACCTGGGAAAATTCATTTCAGTTACAACTTCACATACTTGTGCAAATGCTCAACATGCTTTCTCTTGCTTGTGTTATAAAATAAAATTTTCTTATGATGTTGTGATATATTAATGCTTGTCCCATCTCATGTAAAAAAGAAATGAATGTTTCTCTCTGGGTATCATCATGTTTATATGTACTCAAAACTGCCATCTAACAAGAGTGTTAGCGTGCATGGAAGGGAGACAGTAGAATTACCATTGTGGAAAAGAGGGGTACAATGAGTAGTTTGTGTCCTATGAAGATGGGGAGGGTGTCATAACAGCTGCAAAACACTAGAAAGGCAGATTTGGACACCCCTGTGAGTCACAGATTAAGAGATAAGACCAGAAGAAAGAGCTGGAAGAGATGCCAAGTACTGTCTTGAGGGTAAATTAGACAGTTACAGACATCCTTGGTGGTCCTGGGAGCCTGGGGACCTTGTGGGCTAGTAGTTATGTCCTTTTGGAATCCTCCTCCTTCTACTATTCAGATGGGTTTTGCAGCAGTCCCTTGCTGCTTGATCTGAGATTCCTGTTATTTATGACCCCTGTTTTACTTCTCTTGGCTGGATTCATTCCACTGTGGTCATTCCAATGGGATTCAAATTTCCTTTCTAAAATAAATGCCTGTCCTCCATCAACCTTCTTCCTTGTATCCACCTCAGTTTAGCAAATTACATAGCCACCAAGTATTCCCACTGGTTGCTGCCTTCTGTCCACCACCCTGTCATGTGACAACTTCAGGTTGAAAACATTGCTTCTATGTCCTTGATTTCTTCCTCCAGGACAATGTTTAATTTTATTTCTCTTATGGAAATTGCCCTTTTGGGGGAAGGTCATGTTGTTTGTGCTGTTTCAGGAAGGTGGGGAGGGTATTTGGTTTTACCCACAGTAGCAAGAGTGCAATATCCCATTTCTATAAATGTACCCCTACAGTATTTTGTTATGAAACAGTCTTTGATATATGATGACCACGGTCTTACAACTTCCAAATATATTTCAGCCTTCTCTAAAAATGACAAATCTCCCTGTGCCCACAGGGTATGTACATACATTTCCAAGAGCTTAGTACCATCCTGAAATTAAATTGAGAACTGCTGACTTAATATTGAGAGACAAGTGTTGTCTGTGTATCTTTTCCTTCGCTTTTGCCTCTGCCTTTGAGCTCTGGAGTTGGACTGGACAGTTCTGGGATAAAACAAGACAAGAATTATCTCATAGTTGTCTGGTTATGATACAGATCCCCCAGTGGCCTGACAATAAAGAAAGGAAGTCATGCATACAAAAAAGGACTATGGTCCTTCCAAATTCTGATGTGGGTTACTGGTTCAGGTCAAGGTGTAGGGCAGTAGAAGAGCTCTGTACAATCTTGATCAAAAGGAACCTGAAGTTATCAGACTTTAAAGGACTGCTTCTTTAGTGAAGTATGAGAATGCACTGGTTCCAGAAAAGTGACAGGGTTTTATAACTATAGTTGTTTGTGGCCATTATATAGACAACTTTTTGTTTGTCTGTTTCATTGATTCCTGTGACCAGCAAGATTAGGCAGGAATGAGATAAAAAGAGATCAAAACAATAGGCAGAACACTGAAAATTTGTGAAACAGTTTTGCTGGCAGAAGCACAAAAGATTTCTCCAGACTATGCTCAGAGAAATGTCCAAGCCTTTAAAAATTTGCTTTTCAAATTCATCTTTCAGTTTTATGTGGTTTGCTCATCAGTGCTTCAGCAATGGGAAATGGCCATTTCCCAGGGATAATTAAGTATTCCCATAATGTTGCCAGGTGACCTGTAGGTCATGCAGTAACATTACTCAGAGAGACAGAAATGGGACTTGAAGATAAAGCCCTTCCTTCAGTGATGCTTTTTTCAGGAAAGCAGTAGGTCATGCAGACCAAGAGGCTCATGAGCCAATGAGGAATTTTGACATGAAATGGTGGATTTTGGAGAAATGATTCAACCACTCAGGGCTGGAGTCTTGCAAACATTTATTTTGTGTGATGTGTGTGGTAATTGTGACCCAAACCCAAAGTCATATGCCACATATGCTCTAAATGTATACTTAATTTTCCATTTTCATTAAATAAGAATAGCAACAGTGATATATTTATAGACAACTGCAAGGCATTTAATAACTGACTAAGATCAGTTCAGAGCATCAGCTCCTCCTGTCTAGGCATTAAACCTCCAGGAAATATCTCACTGCTCCACTGTTATTTCCTCATTATTTACACTATCACAAGTGTTTGTACATTTGCTTTTCTGATACTGGCACCCTGAAAGAGTTCAGATCAGGACATTGTCTGCATATTGTATAGCATTACAACATTCAAAGATTTAAGTAACTGTGGAAAAGAGCAGAAGGCTTCAAAACTGACTGAGAAATGAAGCGGTCTGGCTTGGAGCACCTGCTTTGTACAGTTGGATTTTATTAAACAATACAATGTGCAACTCTGCAGGAGGTCAGAGCAGATGATCTAATGGATCATTCTGCTTTTGGGATACACAGACTATGTTGCTTTAAAAGTAGTGTCAGTGAAGCCAGTAAAGTGAGTTTAGGCTTGTCCATTTAGATTATCACAAAACTGGTATTTGATGGAACAGTTTTGTTGATCTCTCTTTTATTTCCAATGAATACAGTTTTGTTATGGGAGAAGAAGGGGGGTATTTGGAGTCACCAAAGAGGTTTATATTCCTGAATACAGCATCAGTGATCAGACACTGTGGCATTGCAATAGAAATTAGCTGAACTTTGCTCCTACTCAGTTTCACTTCCTGGAAGCTTTCCTCATTAGACCGAATGATGGGCAAATTGTACAATAAAATACATCCTAAGTGTATCAGCACATTGGAATTTAAGAACTCTTCCACATGTAATAAGCTGAGGAATCACAACACAAAGCACACCTTTCTCTCAAACTGACTAATTAACATAATAAAGTTAAAGCAGCTTGTTCTTGACCTGTATTTAGCCTGAAGTGTTTTTCTTGTATTTCAGACCTGAAAAAGGGCTCATGTGCCTGGAGTCATGTGCCTGCTATTTTCTGCTATATCAATTGGTCTAATTAAAAACTTTACCTCTTCCTTCAAACCTTGCCACAGGAATCTACATGGCTAAGCAGGGGGTTTTTTGTGTGTCATTATTTCAATTGGGAACAATTTAAAAACATCAGAAGCATCTTATGTATGAATGGCCTAATTTCTGGTGGCACTGACAATTATACCTGTAGTTTAAAATTGGTATCTGTTTCAAGTATGGAAAATAAGCCTGCCAACCAGATAAAACAGGGGATAGATAAACTTATTTTATGACAAAAAAGATTACAGGGTGACTAAGCACTGCCAATAAACAGCTGTGCAGTTAGAAAAAATGGATGTATGACTGAGTTGAAGAAATTGCAGCATCCAATCCCAGACATAGACACCAGAATTGCAGGGTTTGTTTGTTTGTTTGTTTGTTGTGGTAGTTGCTTTTTGTTTGGTTTGGTTTGTTTTTTTTTTTTTCCTTCAAAAGTTTGATTAAGCAGTTATATGCCAAAGGATGTTACAAATCCTCCATTACTTCACATCTGTTACAGAAAGTTTAGTAACTGCCAACCCAGTTTTGAAGTTTATGGGCTTGTCAGAGGTAGCAGTGCAGAAACTGAACAGCCCATGTTCTGCTATAGGATAAGGTAAATGATCAAAAAAGGACCTTGCACTCCTGTTTAAATAAGTTGGGACAGAGCACCTCTGAGACAGTCAAAGGCTATTTACACATCAAGGTGACCTCTGCTCCAGTAGATAAGTTCAAAGAGGCTGCATTGTCTCCCAACAAGGGCATCCAGCTGACTTGCCCTAAGTCTTTGAAAAGCAGCAAGGTGCCAAGTTTACCTACTCATTTTGTGTAAGGCCAACATCAGTTCTGAATTCAGACAAGTCTGTATTGGCCCTGTTGTGGGTGGGCACTTTGAAACCTTTGAGTTTCATTAAATGGCAGTGTTTGATTTTATTTTCTTTTCCACCAGGCTGCTGTCCTTAGCAGGATGGTGTGATGTGAAGAATGGGTGTACCCAAGAGCCTGCATAATCCCCTTACAGTTTATGCAGAAGGAAGGCCTGGTTTGTTCATTCCAGTGGGATAAGGGTAGAGCAAAGGCTTGCCATGGGATTCACAGTCAGACACATGGGGTGGTCCAAGTTGCTTTGCCACACCTACAGCCTGAAGAAGTTGCTCAGCAGATCTCTGTCATGGTAGAAGGAAAGCATTTCACAGCAAGATCTCTGACTTTGACAGAAGTCCAGAAAAATCTATACTGTGGGAACATGGAAGTGGAGGGAGCAGAAGACTTTGGTTGTGCAAAGCTGCAATTGATGCAGCCCCAGGTAGTTGCACAATTTTTTCCACTGACCCAAAAACCTTTTCCTCAGATCCTCAGCCTTATGAGTTTGTGGACCCATGTGGATTTTCCCTTGCTCATACAGGCTTCTGAATAGCTACTTAAATCTAATGATAATGGATAGTTTTTCTTGAGTATGTTTTGTTATTTTTTAAAAGTTGTCCATTGAACCTACTGGTTGGTTGAAAACTGCTAGTGTCCAGCAAAGCTCCATTTCATTAAATGTTAGATTTATGTGCTGAGAAAGAGACTTAAAAAACCCTCCTCCTCTATAGTTCTGTGCTAGAACTCATCTCTGTTGCATGCTTGCTAACCTACAACTCTTGCCAGCTTTCACTCTTCCTATGCAATATAGCAGAAGCTGTTTTCTGTAAGTTAGCACCTTCTCTAAATGCCAACAGTCACATCCTATTATCTTAAGGCCTGGTTAGGGGCAAAACTGAAATCAAGTTATAAACCAGAAATCTGAAGATTATTTGTAATGGTTCTTCTAGTGAACTGAAGATCTATGGCTCAGGAGTTCTATAAAGGTGCCCTTATTAGGCATAATCAAAAACTATAAATTAATTACTGTCAAAAAGTCAACAATATAAAAGTTAATTTCTGGTTATAAGCATTTGTTTCTTCTCTAAAATATAAAGAAAAAGGAAGAGATTAAAAGAATAAGATGATAAATTATTTATTTGTTTTTAAAAAAATAACCAAAAAACTTATTGATGCCTAAACCTAAATTCACACACCAGTGCTTCTAATAGACCATTTCTGTGGATCATTCTGAGTTTTGTCCCTTAATAATAGCAAACCAAATAATTATTAGTTGCCTAGAGGACTCTGAGAACAGTACCTTCCATTCTCTTGTTTGCTTTTCCTCTTCCAGATGCGAGATGAAGACCTGATCTGACTGATAGATTAAATAGCTTTGATCTATATAATATTCAGAAAATATTTGTTCTAATCAAGAGTATTTGAGAACAAATTAGTCTTCCTTTCTTCCTGTTTCTTGCTTGGTAAGTTCACTTTCAAGGTATGATAATAAATGTGTCCAAAAGCGATCTTTCCTTGTAACCCTTTCCTAGAAAGGAGTCAAAGATTTGTTCAAGCCAGGCAGAAATCCAGGGCATTAAGGGTACTTTAGTTTCTTAGGATGCTTCTTGACTTCATCCCTTGACCATTTTTATTGAGGTCTCAGTGACACATCCCAGAAGTGAATTAACACCCTATAAAGAATTACTAACATTAATAGGAGGTAATTTACCCTGGAACATATGGATGCATAGAGGTAATATCTTCTGACTAGTTGTTTATTTTTCACCCTCCACCTCCCTATTAATTAGTGCATTTTCACATTTCTTTTGGAAGATTTGGCTGCATCTGGTATAATTAAAAATCACAAATCTTGGGTGCTGAAGACATAATAAGACTCATTAGTCTTCAAAGAATCTTGCTTAATGTCATTGAAATGCTATGCCAAATTTTGACAAGTCAAAATGACTTCAGTACTGTATTAATAGAATGTAACATTCAAGTGATTTACAAAGAAATAGGAATGAAAAGCTAATTTCCACTGGGATCTTGATAAGTAAATGCATTTGCAATATATATGCAGACTACTGTAAAGAGTTTCTCACTGGGAACATTAAGGCTGGTTTTCCTAGTTCTTAATTTATTTTTTTTTCCCTCTACAATGGCAAGCACAGGTTTAACACCCTGCCTCCAGATATCAAGTTTCATGAAAGTGTTTCTTCTTAAAACTATCCTGGCTAGCATTAGGAACTTAATATTAGTTGACATGAACATCTAAATAAGGGTACTCGTGCCTGTGTGAGTCTGGATCTTAGTCGCTTATTCTTATTAAGTACCACTATTCTTGTCAATGGCAGATCACAAACTACAGCCTCTGAGAGGTACGTAGACTCTTGTTTTGTGCTGTGTTTTTTTTCCAGGAAAGCAAAATAAATCAGTCAATATACTCACCTTTATACTACTACAAGAGACAACTGGACTTTCCAAAATGAGAAAGGGTATAAGGATTATATTTGGTCCTTTACTAAGTATAATAATGTTAGTGCTTCACCTGCCTATTCCCCTGTTTGTGTATGTATTATGAAAAGTACCATAATGAACATGAAAGAAGTTAGGAGATGGTCTTTTAGAGTCACACATGGAGTGCTCCATTTATCCCAGGCATGATGACTACTGATGTTGTCAGCTATACTACATACAAAAAGATGAAGGTGCAGACAGCGTTTTTCAACAGAGAGGTTCCTTCCCCAAAGACAGCTAGAGAGAAAGCAGACCCTGGGACATGCAGGTAAAAGCCAGTTATTTTTGGATGACTATTTTCTTATCTGGGAACTATTGGCCACAATGGAGGGATGGCTGGGAATAACTTGGTTCTCAAGCCCAGGCCCAGAGCAGCAAACTCTTTTTAGAAGCTGAGTCCAAACTCATTCCAAGAACATCTGTTCTGATCTTCCACATACCTCAGTACTCAGAGCAACCATAGAGACTAAAAGCTCCTGTGATGTCAACTTTTAATTCACCTCTGTTTTGGACAGCTTTTGTATGGAGCTCAGAAGGACTGAATTCAAAATTCACCTGGTCAATATGCTGACTGGAGTATGGAAGATACTAGTTTTATTAATGTGAAAGGCCAAACACCACCAATTAGAAATATTACCATATAGATATGCATAGTCTGCACTGCACTGCAAAGTTGCTTGAGCAGATAAACTGACTGCACTGAATATCATTCCACTTTTTAGAAATTATTCGGATGAGAAAACTGTGAGGAAAAAGTATGTGAGTTGGGAGTAGACTTGTAGGAAAGAAATAAACACCAGCCCATGGAAAGGGGAGGGGGATCTCCTGCTGGCTACAAGCCCCACATTTCTTTGGGAGTCCTCCAGGCTCAAGGACAAGAAAGAGTCAGCCTAACTTGACAAACTGGCTGTTAGTGGATACTAGTGACCTAAAGGGGAAAGGACTGTAATGCCTTTCTAGCTTGTGAGTATTCCCCAGGCCATAGCTCCCGCTTTTGTAATTTGCTCTTGTCATTTTTATTTATTGCCAATTGTTCATTTGAATGCATGAGCTGCTGTTAGTGACAGGAGAGCCATGTGGTGAGAATGTTGGATGTGCACCATGGAAATATGTTTTACCCATTAGTGTCAGAACAAGCCGATGAAGGAAACATTTGTACTAATTTTGAGTGGGTGCTTATGCTCTTAAAAGTGACTCTGTTAAAATTACATGTAGGGGATATGGGCAGGCACAGTCCCACGTTCTTCCTTCCTCGTCATGTTAGAGGAAGTTGTTCCATTTATAAGTCAGAATATGAGTGCTCATAGCCTTTGCAGAGAGCTGTGCTTTGAGAGGCATAGATTGAGCTAAGTTTTGTCTGACTCAAGTGTCATTGGCAAGGATTGACACAGTCGAAAGATGTTTTCAGATATACACCAAGCTCTGGAGCAGGATAGATCTCTTCTGCTAGCCTCGTATCCCCTGGAGCACCCAGAGATGAGTTTTCCATGTGATCTAAAAGAAGAACTCATCCCTTTCCCAGCACTTGTCTTTCTAAATGAAAATATTAACATAATAGCCTGTTTTGGTTTCTTCTACGATCATCTCTAAATACTGATTAGCCAATAGCTTTAGTCTTCTCTCATAGTCTTCTTGCTTCATTCCTATTTGCCTCCTAATGAGAGAAAGAAATGATCCATCTCAGTGAATCAGCTGATTCTTTGAGAGGATGGCTGGCTGGACATCTCCCTGCAGGGAAGCTGCTGCAGGCAGCCAGTAACAGCATTGTGTGGGAGCTCAGAACAGGCACACTGCTGAACACAGGCAGGAACTGGGCATTCTCAGTGCTGGGAAAATGCTGCCCAAATTCTAAAAGCAAAGGCTGTGCAATTGAAAACAACACTGAAATGTCCTAAGTAGGGCATGCTGTAGGATTACAACCTATCATTTGCCCTTTCTGAACTTTATTGTCTTTGACAATATATGGATTTGCTTTTCTTTCAACTGTCAATGTTACAAGAGCTCCTAGCATGTATACTTTTGCTGTGTTAGTTATAGTTGCACTGCTATCACTGTATTTTATGCCCAATTGTTGTTTCTTGCCTTTTTTATAGAATTATAGAATTGTCAGGGTTGGAAGGGACTTTAAAGATCATCTAGTTCCAACCCCCCTGCCAATGGCAGGGACACCTCCCACTAGATCAGGTTGCTCAGAGCCCCATCCAGCCTGGTCTTAAAAATCTCCAAGGATGGGGCTTCCACCACCTCTCTGGGCAACCTGTTCTAGTGTTTCACCATCCTCATGGTGAAGAAATTCTTCCTAATGTCTAACCTGAATCGACCTATCTCTAGTTTTAATCCATTCCCTCAAGTCCTATCACTGCCCAACAGCCTAAAAAGTCCCTCCCCAGTTTTCTTATAGGCCCCCTTAAGATACTGGAAGGCCACAATAAGGTCTCCTCGGAGCCTTCTCTTCCTCAGACTGAACAACCCCAACTCTCTCAGTCTGTCCTCATAGGAGAGGTGCTCCAGCACGCTGATCATCCTTGTGGCCTTTCTCTGGACATGTTCCAGCACATCCATGTTCTTCTTGTAATAGTGGCTCCAGAACTGGATGCAGTACTCTAGGTGAGGTTTCATGAGAGTGGACTAGAGGGGGAGAATCACCTCCCTCGACCTGGTGGCCACGCTTCTCTTGATGCAGCCCAGGATACGATTGGTCTTCTGGGCTGCAAGAGCACACTGTTGGCTCATGTTGAGTTTCTCAGCCACCAGTACCCCCAAGTCCTTTTCTTCAGGATTGCTCTTGAGCCAGTCACTGCCCAGCCTATATTGGTGCTTGGGATTGCTCTGACCCAGATGGAGGACCTTGCATTTG
>JANHGN010006133.1:96112-109880 GCA_024605025.1 Megaceryle maxima
AAGACTGGTCCCAGTACTGATCCTTGAGGGACTCCACTTGTCACTGGTCTCCACTTGGATATGGACCCATTGACAACGACTCTTTGGGAGCGGTCATCAAGCCAGTTCTTTATCCACTGAATTGTATATCCATCAAACTCATATTTCACCAGCTTGGAGACCAGAATGTCATGCGGGACAGTGTCAAAGGCTCTCAGGGCCAGGTATTCTTCATCAGTAAGTGCTTTCAAGGGAGGTTTGTCTAAGATGTGACAGCATCAACCCAGAAAGGAGCAGCTGATAATGATATTGCTGCCACCAAACACTTGTTTTCCCTTTCTGCTCTGCTCAGTCCATCTACAAGCTTCAAGCCCTTGCTATCCTCAGCATAGACAGGCATGCATCTTTACTTCTCATCTGATGAAGGGTTGTAGCATAAGTGAGGTTTATGGTGGTAATGTGAGCCAATTCAAGTTATATCCACTCCTTTTTCATACTGACAGTGGGTAGTCAGTCCCAGGAAGCCTTCCCAGTCATAGTTTATTTAAAAAAACCCAAAACAAAACAAACTAAAAAAACACTGAAGAGAAAAAGAGGTTAAATTAATAAATAGTCCGATTTATCAGAAATCTGGCACATTGGGATGTCTCCACACTGCCTTGGGGCCTGCTTCAGATCAATCCTCTGGGGAAATTCCTGAAGCCTTCTGTCCCCAGACTATCCTCCACTACTTGATGCCTTGTGGAGCAGGAGATAACCAGCATCTTATCAGACTGAGACAGAAAGGAGACTGTGGAGAATAGTAGTCAGGCTGTGTTTGGGCAAGAAGTCACTGGGAAATAACATTTCTAAAACCATAAAATACCTGGGTGGTGTTTCCCTCCAAAAGGCCCTGCTCCACGTGAGGAAATATAAACCAGACCTGTCTAAGTACAAACCAGTGGCATTCTGCTTAAATCTCATCACATGCAGCATTGTTGAAACAATATTTATAATTCATTCTGGGCCATCTCCCCCTTGGCCATACGTGCTACTTCACCCAGCTGGTCAAGTCCTCAGGGGTGCATTGCAGCTACAGACAGCACAGAATATGGATTGGATAAGACATGCTATTTTTCTCTTTAGGATTACTATTTTTTTTCCTTGCTATATAGCCCCATTAAGCTGTTGAGTGCTTTCCTGACCACAATTGACTTAGGATAATCGTGGTCTAGCAGAAAAGGCACAATGAGATTTAGCAGCTGGAAGTAAATTTGACACAAATTTAGTCTAGAAATAAATCTCAGATTGTTACTTTTTTTAAACAATGGAAGGTGTTTGATCATTATAATGAATTCCCTGGGCTTGTGCTGGTATTCCCTAGACTTGGAATCTTTAATGAATGTCTTCTTAAAACCTTTGCCTTTAGTTTCCATAGAATTTACTAGCTGGATGCTAAAAGCTTCATTTGAATTCTTTGGCCTGTATACACAGGATTTCAGATGAGACGTCATATGTGCCCTCCTCATTTTAAAAATCTCATTCAGTTGATCTAAGCCCCTGATGACCTCAGCTTATGCCAACTTGCTTATGTTTTTACTCCCAGTATGAAATCTCTATCTATACTGAGTATGAAGCCTATTGTTATTTACTTATGAACTCTCCATGTACCTTCTAGATTAATATCTGTGGGTGACTATAACTCCAAAGCTATTGCAAGTGTTGTCCTTGATATATTCTATCTGGATATCTGAATGTTTCCTCAAATTGAACAAGGTAAATAGAACAAGTTGAAGCAAGTCTCCCATGTCTTATCTCTGTCACTGGCTTTTCTAGAAGGGTGGATACTACTTGCAGTAAGAAAAAGCTCAGGCATGTTGCAGTCAGAAATGAAGGGTCAGAGTCTTTCCCCAGATCTAATTCAGGTAAGGATGACTCTTTTTTTGCCTCCATATTATACAAATTCTTTCTCAAAGTTTATCATCTGTTATAAGCATAGTCTTTAGTGTTGTGCTTTGCATAGCTTACTTTGGTTTGATTAAAAAAAAAAAAAAAAAGGCTCTGTGGTGACTTTGTACTGTTCCAAGCACAGCTAAGCAACTTCACACTCTGAGAATAAAATCAGAAGAAGTGCTGGCAGGGACCCAAAGAAGATATACAGTGTAACTCCCTGGCTCATGGCCAGATTTCCTCTCCCTCACCTGCTCCTGACAGATACCTCTCTAATTTTCACCTCCCTCCTCAACAGCATCTTCTCAGAGCTCCTGCAATAAGATTTTTTGACTTAATGTCTAATCTGAGTTGACAATACTTCCAGGGACCTGAAGAAAAGTCTTTTTACTTCCTCTTTGCAGCAACTTCTTATGACAACCCACAGTCCTTTCTCTTCTCTAAACTAAATAGACTCATTGTTTTCAAAGATCTTGTTTTTTAGACTTTCAGTCATCTTTGGGGGAAGAGTCTAAATCTTGCTATCTGTTTGATGACTCTACCTTCTCACTGTTGCATGAGTAATCACACACTCTTGGTTAGGGGAGAAGCCTATAAGCAGAGACCTCTCCTTTGTTAGCAATGTTAAAAGAATAGCTCTGGTAGCAGTCCAGTCTTGAAAGCTCCACTCCATGTCTAGAACAAGATACTGGAAAGAAACCTGGGCAAGGCATGCCTGTAAAACCCAGTGTGCTATCTACTCTCCCTATGCTCTTTTTTTTTCTGAATCTCTAAAGTTCAGACAGGGGCTCAGGTCTCCATGGAGAACTCTGGCAGGGAGAGCTGAATAGGTTTTGGAGGAATCAATGCATGTACATCTGCTTGGAGGCTGTGAAAGTGTGCACTCTGAAGGACTGTCTCCGTCTGCCTCCAGAAGCCAGATATGCGGCTATATCTGCTGGAGCAGGGTGCCCATAGCTGATGGATGGTGTACTCACACTTTTCCTTTGCTTTGCTGGGCTTAGGAACAAAGCAATCACCCTGACTTGCTCATCTTGCTTCCAAGCAGCTGACCCAAGCAATGAGGAGATCAGCTTGGTAGAAGTTGTTGACATGGCTGGTGTCTGGTTGTGCTGTAAGGAACATGAGTGAGTAGGATGCTCATGGACATCACCTGTGATGTACACATCACTGCAGGGGTGGGGTCAAGTTGCCATTCCCCACACCCGGGATCATTTAAGAAAGGACTAGGAATGGAAGGATTTACATTCTGAAAGGGAAAAGGCTTTCCAAAGCCTGTCTCTTCTGTCCTGCTCTCAAAAGTCATACCCAACCCTGCCCTCTCCCATTCCTATTGCCTTGTTACATCACTGGGTCTCCTTGCTCTGCCACCTCTCCTTTCCTGAGCATCATACTAGCCTTCCTTACAGGTGCAATAGCATCCTTACAGCCTTTTGCTTTCTCCTCATGGTATAGTGAGCACAAATGTGCTCTCATGAGGACAAAGATCCTCTTCTACGCAAGGCCCTGTAAAACACCTTGGTATCTTGTAACTATTACACTGTCTTGTTTAAATAAATAATTACAGCAAACAATCCTCCCTGTATCGTCTGCTGGAGAGAAAAAAGATGCATCTGTGATTCTGTTGGGGGATTATTGAAATAAGGGAGCCTGAGAATTGATTGATTTCCTTAAAGCCAAGACCGTGCAGGATGCTAACTCAATATAACAGTTTAAGGAATTATGTATGTCCCTCCAAGCACTTTCTAGTTCTTCATTTCCTTGCCACAGGGAATCTCTTTTCAATATCAATTCTAAATGACCTGTGTTCTCTGGAAAAAAACCTTGAGTGCATCTTCCTGATTTTAATACTGTTTGGGTTAGAGAAGGGAAGTGAGCAGCTTAATAAACAATGTATGAAGATACAGAAGTTGACACTTGAGCCTTGGGACTGACGTCACATCATAAATCTATTGACACAGCTCTGCTCACCAATTGAAATGAAGCAGGCTGGGATTTTTTGAGAAGGGATTTTTCCAGCAGATTAATTCTTGGTTTAGATCTAGTCCATGTTGTGATTATCCTTTAGGGATCTGCTTACTTTCATTTAAAAAAAATTGGTTGTTTTTCAATTCTAATAAGGAATTAGGAGAAGGGATGGTGATTGCTTAATTAAAGGTTAGAAAATTGCATCTTTGCAATATAGACTCTTTTTTCAAAGAGCAGGCTTTTTTGTGTATGTGTGAAATTTATACTGCAAGGCGTTCTGCCTGCAGATATCCCTACCAACACTGCTCACTTCAGAACCTGGATTATTAGATTGCCAGTTTGAATCTCAGTATTGGCACAATGAAGTTGTGAGGGTTGGTGATCCACAGAGATAGAAGCACAAAATAAAAGACAACAAAATTCATGTCAATGAGATTCAAGAATGGGATGTGGGGATTGCTGTCTGTTCAGGTCAGCACTGCAGAGTTGCTCTGCGTTGGTGGTGCTGGTTGTGAGTGAAGTGTAACAGAAAAAGTGATGGGTGCTCTGGTCATCTTTGAGGCTCTCCTACAGAACTAGGGCTGCACTGACTCAGCTTTGGGAGATCTGGAAGATTCTGGAGAGGCTGAGAAGACAACATGCTATTTTAGCATCCCCTTTACTTATCTTGGCTTTTGAGAACCAGGCCTTCAACTTCACAGTCAATAAATACCCATAATCATCATGCAAAAGAAAAAATAGCCAATGGACTAGTATAAAACTAAAGGTGTAGATCTGTAAATCCTTTCAGTGCATACTGTTCAACTCCTTATTTCTGGGTGATCAAAATGGCACAAAAGTCCTAATATTTTAGCATGTCACAACCAATTCTTAAAATGCTGATGAAGTAATTTCACCCATAAGCAGTCTGAACTTTTCTGATCATAGTGGTTTGTCTTTTTCCTGACTGTCCTTTTTCCAAGCACACATTGTTTGTGTGCATAATACATGAAGGTGTTCTTGGGAAAAGTTTACTGTTATTTGGCACTGCTAGCTCCAGTAGTGTGATACTGACTACCCAAGAGAGACTTTCTTTGTGTTGTAGAAAGACAATGAGTATTTACAGTGAAAATTGCTAAATTACACAGTGAGATGTAATCTCTTAAAATGTGGACAAATCATACAGACACAGTACTGCTGTTTGCTTTCTGATGTATGTTGTATTTAAGAGAACTCGTTCAAATACTGGGAGCATTTGTGTCATGCTGTAACCTACCTAGCCTAATATATTCAAATCAATTCTTGAAATTTCTTCTGCAACAATAACCTTTTGTGAAATCACTGTTGTTTTTTCTATGAGAACAACCAGATGAAATGGGGTTTTTATTTGCAGGATTTATAGATTAGATGTTCCAATGATTTGATGAATTTGGGACAATGACTTCCAAGGAATTTGCCAAAGAATTTAATTATTTGAAGGCTGGGTGAAGGGGATGAAGTTTAAAGGTTGAATCCCCTAAAAGAACACTTTCCTTAAAGGACAACTTTAGCTACCTATGCTCTAGAGATTATATGTATGATTTAAATTAAAAAAAAAATGACATGCAGAAAATGTCCAGGATTTGCAGCACTGTTTTTATCAATGATGGAAAAAGCAGACTGTAAGATTTCCAGGCTTTTCTATCCAAGAAAAAAAAAAAAAAAAAAAAAAAGAGAGAAAGAGAGAGAGAAAGAAAAAAGTCACTAATAGTTCTAGGAAGAAGGAACAGGTTATAAGCATGGGATTCAATAGGGTGGATGATAATTTAGCCAAGCAGTCCCAGGTGGGAGTATACCAGGGGAAGATGTTGAGACTTTACAACATGCCTTGCAGTCTGTGTGTTGCTACCACAAGCTGATTACTGTCCTTCTGAAATCAGTGGTCCATAGTCTTTGCTGGCCCACAGACAACAACACTAAACAAATAACATTCTGTAAGGTCACACCCTATGTTGTTCAGTTTGTCAGATGGGACAGGAAAGGCAGTGGCATCAGCTGCACCAGAAAGTTCCATGGAAGTTTTGAATGAGCCAGGGACTATTTTCTACTGCTCTGAGGAATGCTTTGTCCCTCTGTGCTGGGATGAATCTGGGATGGAGAAGGGAAGGATTTCTATGTTACTCAGCAGAGAGTAGGAGAGCAAAGGTGAAGCTTAATGATCTGAGCAGTGCTTTAGAATGAGAGTGAAAATGAGGAGGGGAAGAATAAATCCACAGTGATACATTGTAAGTGTAAGTGGAGAAATGAGGCTGGAAGAAAACAGCTTTACTGCTCCTGAAGACCTTGAGAGCCATGCATGATGGCAGGGAGTCTGTAAATATTTGCAGGGATTCACTGCCTCAGCCTCTGCCTTTAAAAAAAAAAAATCAAACAAATGTTGGGAAACTAACATGAAATTATAACAGTAAAAGGTTGGAATGCCTCTGGCAGACTTCAGAGGAAGCATTTAATTGTGTCCATATCTCCTGGTCAGAGGGACACAGTCAAGTAGTGAGAGAGGGGGACTTCTTTATGGCTGGAGCACTGACTGTAAAGACAAAACTGAGTACTACACTTAATGTTGTGGTAGACCCTCTGTGAGATGAGCACAAGATATATTGTGCAAGGTGCTTTGAGGATATTCACAGGATTATATGACCATTATTAAGTCTAATAACACACATTACCTTTGCTCTGCAGGAGGAATACCTGTTGTATTTTTCAGCAAAGACACTGCTGAGGTTCTTTGTTTTGCAGGTTTTGGGGCAGATCCTCAGACAATGGACATCTCTGGACCTCAGTGTCAGAAAGGAGTTTTTTCCTAGCAGATAATCTTCCATCTGTATAGTCTGCAGCAGTTGTCAGGGAAGGAAACAGCATCACAGCATGTTCTGTGCATTTGCTGAAGATAAACAGGAAGCCTTTTCAATGGGACTTAAGTGGCTTTAGACAGCCACTGGGGTCTGTCCCCTCTCGAATGAAACCACCATATTAAAACCAGCAACAGGCCCTGGATTTTCATCAGCAGGGAAGAGGAGATATAATTTAGTCAGATACATTCCTCTTAGCCAACTCCTTTGAGGATGCCCTCAGAGATTTAATAGAGGGAGGTGAAAAAGGGCTTGACAAAGGAGGTGCAGCGTAAAGGGACTGGTACAACAGTCTCTGTCTGTGCCAAGGAAAGGCTGATTAATCCCTGATTTAGAGCTTCTGTATTACCATGTGTTGTTGTTTTGTTTTGTTTGGTTTTTGTTTGTTTGGGGTTTTTTTGGGTTTTTTTTGGTGTGTGTGTGTGTGGGGGGGGTGTTCTGTTTTTGTTTTCTTTTGTTTTCTGTGAATGGTAGGAGTCATGTGTGGTGCCATTAATGGCCCTTCAGAGATTCAAGGGGCTCAGAAGGGTGGCCAGGCACTGCACTACTGTGGAGGAGGGGTCTCATACACACTGCATGACTCCTGGCCTTGTTCCCATCCCTGGAGGGAACAGGCTGTTTCCTGATAAAGGCTGGGTTGGTGAGTTCACACCATGTCCACGAGCATCATTGGCGGGGCTGTGGGTGTGCAGCATGTTCTGGCAGATGGTGGGTGGGAATGGCTGAAAAAGGAGGGAAGCCACTAATGAGAGGAAGGACAGCAGGTGGGGAACTAGACAACATCCTCTGCTGCCATTGTGTGCCTGATAAGGTGGGTGTTTACTTCTCTAGGAAGGAACAGATTTGCAAATAAAAGATTAACTAAGTCATCTCATGGTAACAACCCTGAGCCTTTGCTAATTTAGCCATACAGTGTAAAACCAGGCAGGGAAGAGAAAGGGATCATATTCCAATTCCAAACACCTCACATCTCCACAGAACTCAGTGCACTCACCATCTTATCACTGTTTTGCATCTTCAAAAGGCTTAAGCTGGTCCACTTCACTGGACATTCTGAAGAAGGGCTGTCAGGCCTGAAAGCATGGTGGATTTTTTTCCTAGCTATGTCAGGTTTTTTCAATAAAGTCATTGCCTCTCCTTGGAAATCTTGTTTAACTGGGTAGACACATAGAGGAGGTAAGAATGACAGAGAAGAAAAAAATGTTTTTTATTGACTGTTATTTGTGTACAGGACTTTGAAGCTTCTACATGAGAGCCAATCTTGTGTTACAGATGTTGACCAACTAACTTCTGTCAAGAGACTGTGGCAGATATTTGTTCTTTCCCTTGATCTGACACAAAATAGGCCAAGTGCTACAGCTATTTAATTGTGTTAAGTTGTGTTAATATTCACTTACACACATGGCTAGATCCAGTGTGGCTGTCACCACCAGCATCAATGAAAGGTCCCTCTATATTCATAATCATGAGGCACTCATCTTCAAAGACTGTATAAATTCTAGCTGTGAACACTGCTGGCCACCCTGCCTAAACTGTTACGCATTTCTCTTTGGAGTGTGTAGCAGCTTGGGAAACAATAGCAGCTTCATCACTTTGTAAAAGAGGATTCCAATAATATCAGCATCAACAGTGGGCAAATCTCATCACAAAACCAGTTGTAGTCCTCTGCTTTTTACAACAATTACCTGTAGAATTCTCTGCAGTTTCAGGAATGGCTTCACCATGATTCCCTCTCTCTGCTGGTAGCATGGTGCACTCTGTGTCTTTTGGTCTTAATTAGAGGTCTTGCAGTTTTGTTAGAGGGTCCTGGGAAACGTCTGTCCACAGTGCATTGCCAGAGGATACTCCTAGAATACATTTCCTTCTTAGGTTGTCTGTGTTTTGTAAGGAATATGTGCAATGACTGAAGCAACCTGGTCTTGTCTTGAGTTCCTTGTTCCTGAATTGTAAAAACCACCAGTACCTGGGAAGCTTGGCTGGCTTTTTCCTGTGGTCCTTTCTGCTTCTTGCTTCAGACTGTGCTTGGTTTAGAAGACAGCCCTGGAAAACACAGGGCTTCTGGTTAAGTGAAGGGAATGGACCTTCTCTTTCCCACCTGAAGTCTGCCCATTCCTAAAATACAACACTCCAGTCCTTCCCTTGAATTTTGATGGGCAAGATCTCATCAGCTGGGGAATTCCCTGGGGATTTTTTTCCCCCCAGCATGTGCAGAGACTCAGTATTCTCAATGAGTAGTGTGGTGAGCACTGGTTATAAACCACAAAGGTTAAGTTGCATGTCAGATCATGGGCAGTGAGAAACTGCTGCATGTGTGTGGTCTCCCCAATTCACACTCAAGTGTTTTTTTTTAAAAAAAACCAACCCTCAACAAACCAAGAAAAAAACCTTTTTGTAAATCTTGAATTCCAAGTAAAGGCTTGACCTGCACCTCCTGTGAAGTCACAGTGGTGCTTGGTAGACAGTCCCTTTTACATCCCTGGTATTTCATATTTTGTGAATGCAAAATAACCTGGGGCCACCTGTGGGTTTTCTTAAACTAAACATCCCACAAGTGTGAGCAAGTGCCTTCTGACAATAGCCTAAACTAACAACACCACTCAAGGCAGAGAGAGGGAAAGCCTCTTAGGGGAGAGTGACATCTATAGCCTTATTTATATGATATAATCCCCTACTGCCTTAAGACTGGCCTAAAAGTTGGAAACTCTAGCCAACGAGACTGGACCTTGCAGAATTTATAATGGATGCTAACATGACTTGAATCACACTTGCTCCTGAGCTCCAACTACAAGAGTAGCCACTTTTTCTTCTGGTTGTTGCGCAAACATATAGGAAGACTTAGGCTTCTTCCAAAGACTTTGCAGTGAGAGTAGACACATAGGAGGAGGGAAATCGCCTTACCCTCAGTATTTGCAAAGGGATCTGGGAAAGGTTAAGGGAATTTCTTAAGGTCATGCAGGGCTTTTTGGCACATTAACAAACTGAACCCATACCTCCAGTCTACACTTTAAGCACTTTTTCCAGAAGGAGCAGCTGGTTTTTTTGTAAAAAGCAAAGTTGTTTTGTTTTGGTTTTATTCTCTTTTTCCCCTTTTCTTCCCACACTTGATGTACAGGAAAGAACAAATTATCTCATTTAAAAACAACTGGAATTTTCACCCTAACTTGAGCATATTTTTCCAGATTCAAAGCCATTTGCTCAATATTTTTGTTTCTTAATCTTATTTTCTATGAACATGAGACTCTCTTCCTCCCAGAACTGCCTGTGCCTATGAGGGCCAAACCACCACTTGAAAGGCTATTCCTGAAGTATTTGGGACATGTCCAGAGCTGGGGAATGCTGAAATGCTTGCACCCTTTGTTGGCATATCAAGGCAATCTGCAGAAAACACGTTCTAGAAAAAAGGTTTAGATTGCAGATGGGTGATAGAGAGACCTTTGAATAACCTCAGGACTTTAGTTGCTTCAAGAAAATGGAAGTTGACTCCAAAGCCATTTCTGCTGTGGGGTTTGGTTTGGCAAAAACAAAGTCTGATTGATGAGGTTTGGCCAAACCGAGCCTCCAGTTTTATAGCCAATCTCTGCCTGTAAGAGATCATTAATTCTTGGGTGTGCTTTCACACATTTGAATTTCTTCACTGCTTGGCACCTCCAGGAAAAAGAAATAGCCAGCAGGTCCTTCTGTGAGTAAGCAGAGTCAAAATACAAAGTCAAAAGTGATGTAGTCTTTTCTAGTTGTGTGCAGCTACAGTATCAGTCCAGTGAATGCTGCACTAAATACAGCACTTGCTCCTACATCTTAGCACAAAAACAGCCATCAGTGAAAGTCATCTTTATTCTTTCACCATCTTTCATCCTGTATTTTCTAAGACACTCTTTCCTTTTAGGATATAAGTATTGGTCAGGATGATGCTCACAGGGAAAAAGTCACAACTGTGTTGTGACTTGCTTGGAGAAGTATGTTCTGGACCTGCTCACCAAGGACACATATCAGATCCCAGATCCATGCAGACAGTCTTTTGCAGTTTCAGTTTCTGGCCTATTTGCTCTGTGCTTCTGTGCTGGGATTGGTAACCAAGGCACCAGTTGTGCTGACAAGCTGTTGTCAATGAAGAAAACACATGGCTTTTTCTGGCCCACATGAAGGATGTCTTGGTTATAACCCGCGTGAGTCATTGTGCTGGGTATGATCTTCAGCCCTTAGAGAACTTGTGCTAATATAATGAAATAGTTGCAATTGTAAGGGCTCTGGGCTCTGATAAACCCAGATCTGATGTGAGGAGTGTTTGTTCTAGAGTCAACATTGCCAAGGAAGGCTGTGAGAGGATTTGGTAGAGGTCTTGATTGCAACCAGGCATGAGAGAGTGGAATGATCACAGCATGGAAGCTTTCTGCAGGGCCCTTAACAGGTACTGAGGATCTTTAACTCAATTTATCCTGTTGTGGTTTTGGTTTTTGTTGGTTTGGTTTTTTTTTAATCTTGAGGTATATTTGTCAGAGCTCTCAGACCCATTTGAAGCTTTCAGATTTCCTCTCAAGTAGAAATGTGTATATTTGCAGAATTTCACCTTGCTACTGAAATTATATTTTCAGGTTTTGCCTTTCTGTTGGTAACTGCAATGAAGTGGACTCTGTTGAACACAACGTTTCAGAACTGAGCATTGCTTTTCACTTTCAAGCAACATCGAGTGCTTAACATTTCTATGAGAATGGACAGTGTCTTTCCTATCAGTTCCCAAGTCCATTCCAGGTTCTTCCTCTGCCCATTTATCTGTTGCTAGTCTGTTGTGGTTTCTTTTCTAGACTTGGCTTGTTTTACAGCTAATCCAAGCTCTTCATAACAAAATAACCCTGTCTACCCCTTCTTCCTTCCAACATGAAGTTTCTTCTTCTTGTCCTGCCATGTGCACCTTTCCTATAACCTGATGCCTCTTTCACTCTTTCTTTTGCTCCAAACCATTCTTCTGCAAGTAAGTAAAACAACAGGCTTTTCTGGTTGTGATCACCTCCTTACCATGTTCATTGTCATAATTAACTTTACATGTTCCTCATTGTTCTGAAACTGATGGATGATTTTTGGCCAAGGTTAATAAACACCGACAAAGCAACATTCACAGCATAGCAGTAACAATTTGGTAGTAACTTCACAAACACAACAGGAATACATGAGCATGGATTGTTATTCTGGAGGAATAGCCCAGCATGACTACTATCCCATGTGTATGCGCAGGAGACTGTACACTGAGCCAAGCCATGCTCTCACCATTGCTGGGTACTTCAGGCATTTGGATAATTTGATTTTGGACTCTCTCTGCCCTGTGCTGTGTAACTGGATGTCCTAATCCAGTCAGTTCCCTCAGAGCATGTTCACTTCAGCCCTGCCCTCTCAGCTCCTGCCTTACCTCTGCAACCTTTTCCTTGTCTGTTAGTGGATTATTGCCCACCTCCTCGCATCTTTCTGGAGGATCACTGCTTACTGTGAAGTGGAAAACTCTTTCTCCACCATTTATGGCTATTCATCTACTTAGACAGTCTCCACAACAGCAGGGCCTGTTTCCACCTTTGGTTTGGGACATTTCAACAGTACTTGGAAAAATGAGTTGGTTTTTTTTTTCATTGTCTGTACATAAGCCTTATAATAAACATGCAAGTGAGGATTGAAAATCATGCTAAAAAAATCACATTAAAAAAGAAAAAAGGATCAGTGGATTCCCAAATTCCAATGAGATAGGCAGATGTTGCTTTAAACAGAGACAATACTCTGTGTTAGCTGAAGCCATGAAAGGAGCAGCCCAGGTCCAAGCACAGACTTCACAGGTGTCTGCTTCTTTTGTCAGACTCTGTTCTTTCCTTCTGCCTAAGTTTTAAAGATTTCAGAAGAGGATTGTTTGAGGTTTTCCTCTTGCCAATCCATCTGCAGCCAGAAAGTCAGTGGGAGACAGAGAGACCCATAAAAGGTAACAGCTAAATAAGTAACATGCAGAAATTCCTCACACTCACCTCTGTATTGGCAAGGGAAGATGCAGCTGACATGGATTAGCTGAGCATGAGTTTAGAGAGAGGCTGGATTCAAAGGCCTTCAGACTTTAACCCTAAAAGCTTTGGGGTAATTAACAAAACCCCAAAATAATTCAATTGATCTATCCCTTTGTGTTTTCTTGACCCTTTCAAGTGAGTACTTGTTGGAATTTTATGCTCCCAGGAGAAAATTTATAAATGATAACTAATAATACTGTGAAGATCCTATTGCTTCCTGGGCTCTTGTAACAGCCTCACTGGGCTTCTCTATAGAACATTATGGATTGTACAACTTTACTCATTGCAGAAAATTATATTTTTATTAAAAAAGATATCTTTATTTCTGCATAGTCTCTGGCTTTGGGCTGGGTAAAACTGAAGTCACATGAACCTATGGAGCAAAAGAAAGGGATAGAGTAGAAAACACTATCCTGCTCTCTTCCCTTCCCCCTTCCAGTAGAGGGAGAAAAAGTTTTATTTCCACATGGAAGATCTTTCAGATGTTTCTTTCCTGGGAGTGAATTTGGGCTTAGGATAAGCTTAGTTCACTTACCCACATCAGCTGCAATTCTCTAATGCACTTTTGTCCACGTGAGCCAGGGGTAGCTAGCTCTTCCCTCTTCTCTCATGTGCATAGTTCAGGTCCTGTGCTCTCTAGGTAGAGTGGGATAATTTAAGTTATTAAATTCATGGGCTTCAGAATCCAGCAAATTCCTCTGTCTTCTCTGGTTCCTGTACATTTTCCAGAACCAAGTACTGCTTTAACCCTTCTGACTCTTCCTAGCAGCCTGGGTTGCACCTACTAAAGCAGAGACCTTAAGTCCGTAAAATCCCTCTCTATATGCAGACAGCTCTGCTTGAATGATTATCTTTATTGCAGGCAATGGATGAAGAATAGTGTCATTCTCTCTGCTCTGCTGAATGTAGGAGTCTTTCTGTCATCTTGCCAAGCCTGGAGGAAAAAAAAAAAAAAAAAAAAAAAAGTCAATGTCTACAACCCAAGGGGACAAA
>JANHGN010006133.1:109980-149390 GCA_024605025.1 Megaceryle maxima
AATTTCTATTTTTTTTGCAGGAAACCGAGCAAGAACAGTGTCACTCCATCTGCTCTCCTGCATGAAGCAGTCTTTCTGTCATATCCCACCGCCCGGAGAAAAAAAAAAAAAAAAAAAAAAAAAAAGCTAAGTTCTACAACTCAAGGGGACATATTATCTTTAGCTGGAAATTATTGGTTCCCTGCGGAAAATGATCTTTCTCATTTCACCCAGCTTTAAAATGGGAATAACACACCTTATCCATGTAGAATGGAGTTATATGATTCCACAACAGGTGGAGTTTATGCCTGCCAAGTGTATAAATTCAAAATTATTCCTGGGTACTTAAGGAATCTTTTTGAGAATATATGACTGGACAGATCATGGCCTAATCAAACTTGTTAAGATTCTGTTTTTGGAAAGGGGGTGCCCTTGTTATCAGCCACCCATGTTGTAGGTTTATGAAGTGTCTGAAATATCCAGTGATTCAGGTGTCTTAGTGAGAACATTGCATCTGTGACATTCACAGGGAGTAGAAATTACCAAGTTTTTCATGTTGAGAAATCTCCCAGCATCCCACCTCACCTACACAGAAGAAAACCAGACAGCTTTTACAGTCTAAAACTCTAGACTTTACATTTTGTATGTTTTATAAAAATTATAAGGGAGCCACAGCCACATACATCAGCATACATAGCATGCATGATGGGCTGGGAAAAAAAAAAAAAATTCCTACAGTTAGTAGTGTACAGGGAGATTTATACCTTGCCTTGAATCATCCAGCCACTCTTAAAGTAAAGCTGGAGAGATGGGTTGTTAGAATTCTCTGGTATCGGAATTTCTGTGTCTGTGTTGCAGTGGAGGAACCTGAAACATCAAATTGTCCATCTTAATAAATTCCAGGAGGGTTTAGAGCATAAGCAGAATTCTGAAAAGCAATGACATGATTAGTAAGCTTCCAAGAATTATCTCATAATAATTCCCACACACATGCAGACAGCTCTCTGATTACATGACTAAATAACATAAATGAAAACCATCTTTTTCCAATATGTCTAGTCATATTGGTTCTTTCAATCTATGAAGGGTAATCACCCATTATTCCAGCCAAACTGCAGTTCTAAAGAATTGCTCTCAGTCTTGTTTGCTCTTTCTACGTGTTTATAACTGGATCAGTGTCAGTGTGGTTATGTTTCCCTCTTTTGTCATGCTAAAACTGAAGTAGATTTGAGCTGATGTCCACTAAAAGGGACTGGAAACAGCAACAAAACTAAAGCTACGTCATCACCGACCAACAACTGCATTAAGCAAGCAGTGTTACTTTGTGGTGTAACATCACAGAAGTTTAGGATTTACACTGCACTTGTTCTTGCTTCTTACCTCATTCAAATATGGACTTTGACATCTATCAGCATCTAGCAAGGATACCTCCTTGCTCATTCTTGTGGTACATGTTAACCCACTGGAGGGGAGAATTTCTGGGGAAGTGGCATTCTTGCTAGCAGACCCATGAAGGATGTGAAGGATTGAAACAGTCTCTCTGTGAAAATATGAGCTGTCTGTGATACATGTGTTTCATGAAGAAACAGACTTTGAGCCTATTAGCAGTCTATTTATTGTTTGGTTGGGTAGCTCCATTGCTACAATAACACTATCATTAATGAAATAAACAAGGGGGAGATTTGTAGGGAGAGATGACACCCCTGGATAGAGCAGCTGATAAGAAGCAAAGACAAGGCATTTCTTGGGCATGAAAATGAAGAAGCAACATTCCAGCTTTGCAGCGTGAACTGAATTGTGGTAATGAGCTTGATATTTGGTGAGAAAAAGGGATTTGGTATCTATGGAAGTGAAAGGTATGTCAACTGAAGTGGTAAGTTCAATAATTTCTGTGTCACAGAGATAGATGTTAAGTGCTTCAGATATAGTGTACAGAGAATTGTGACATAAAACTAGCATCTCCATTGTGCTGTGATGTTTAGGATGAAGTAAAGTTAGGAATCTGACATCCAAAGCTCATCTTTTGAAGATGTTTTGTGGAATGCCTTTGAAGATCAAGACTAAGAAGTCAAACAGAGAGTGGTTATATTGTGAGAAACGTTCTCCCAACGGCTGTTTCTGTCTTTTGGAGAGTGTTTGTGTGGAAATTTTGTGGTGTACAGTGGTTGATGGGTTTCACCCACATACTTTCCATGAGGGTGTTTGGTGCTTTGGGTAGAATAGATCACGTTCTGGAATGAGTACATGTAGGATGCAAAACTTTGATGGTTTCTTTTGGATGGGAATGGAGCTCTTATTCTATGGAGTATATACATGTGTCAGCAAGTTTTAAATCTATTGTTTTGGCATGGCCCCACTCCATTTGGGATATGTTTGCCATGAGAAATTTTGCTTCTAATAAAGCATTTGGAGAGGCAAGGGCAATTTGGAAAGTTCAAAGGGAAACTTTGAGGACAATTTCTCTCAAGTGATCATCTGCTAGCAAAAGCTGTAGTTTCAGGATGTTCTGGATGGGCTCCAGTCTAGCATGAAATGTGATAGTTAAGTGTGTTGTTAATATGTTTTTTCTTTGTATATAATAATGCATTTATATATGTTCTGCAGGACACTCATTTACATCTGTGATCTCTGTCTCTGGAGGAATAGCCTTATTTGCTGAATGTTTTGGGGATGGTACTGGGGTTATCAAGAATATTCTCTTCACTGCCAATCTGATAGCATCTGGAGGTTTGGCTGCATATTACATATTTCTGGGAGTGTTTTGGATGGCTGCTATGCTTCTGGAGGCAGGTGTGCTGGTCCTTGTTTTTTTCTACCTGTAAGGTTATTTGTAGGCTACCATTTTCAAGGCAGCCTTGGTGTCTGGGAAGTATCCAGAGACAGCTAGATGGTTTTTGACCTAAGAATGGGTTGGGAACACCAGAACACCAGAAATGTAGCCCAGACAGAAGGGAATTATTAAACATTTGCAAACCACAATTCTGAGAGGAGAGGCCAAGGGCCATAACAGCTTTGCCCTACACATAACAAGAAATACTCCCCTCAGAAAGGGTTCAGTCATTAGTTACTCTGATCAAAAGGTTGCACTTGGGCAACAATGAAAAAAAAGAGGCCTTCAAATTAATTCATTAAACAGTCATGAACAAAAACTTAGTAATAAATCAGTTCTGGTAAGAAAGCCACCTTGTGCTGAATGCACCTGTCATGGTCTATAGACCTGCCATACACAGTCAGCCAAATAATTTCCCCTGGTAAGCAATGATCCCAAGGCATATCGTAAATATCACTCAGGTAAGGCTATGTGGAAAATGCCACTGTGGACAGCTCCAGGGAGGCTGGATCAATAGCACAGACAGTCAGAGAAGAGGGAAAAGCTGGCAAATATCTGCCTTCAATTTAGTTTCTGCCTGATGTTGTGAATTTATGCTTGTCAAAATGGTCTGACTGGTTCTGGGCAGTAGCTCCCAATGTTGCTTTTTCATGCAATATGTGGTTAAGGAGTCATAGTAATTGCAGTACTAAATGCCCAACACTTCACCCACTGGGAAAAAAACCAATGTATTAATATGAGAGTTGTATGTAACTGACAGACAAGTCAGAAAATGCAAACCACTGGTTTGAATCTTCTTTTTTGTTTTGTAGGCACTGAAATGATCCATTGTGTTAAATGATAGATTTTGTGTTCTTAAATAAACATTTAGAAGTACAACAGGTTCTGCCAGATACATGAGTCTGGATCTAAACCTTTATTAAATTAACTCAAATCAGTTCTGGAAGTTTACTCTCAAAAAACATCTGACATGAAATGGGAGTAGCATACCTGAAAATTGAAGGTGAGCCATTTAAGCAGATTTAGCAACTTTATTTTCTCCTGGTAGCTGTACTTATGGATAGCTCACATCTGGAACATGGTGACTGACACCAATCAACAGCTACACAGATCTCTAATTTTAATTTTGCTCTTTCATTTTATTCTTCTACAAATGGTTCTAGAGTTTAGACCTGGCACTGGAATCCAGAAGACATTTATACAAAATAAAATTATTTCCAACTATTTTTTTCTCCCTACAGAAAGGGAAGTTGGATTCTTGATTTTATTCGTGGCTGTGATGCTAGAAGCAGAAGACTTTTCTGTAAAGAGCACTAAAATTGAAATAACCATATGGGTGAGCTTGGTTGGAGCTGAGAGTTATGAGTATTTATTTGTGAATGAGATTAAAAAGGACAGAAGGATGAACATCCTGCACTGAAAAATCCTTTCTTATTTTAGTAACAACTCTGAAAGAGCAGTAAGGAAGCAATTTAAAACACCTAATGCATTTATATTGTCTTTTCACAAAATGGGTTTTCTCTTATATATCTTACCTGCTCCAGAGGTTTAAACTAGGACACTTCATGTGATACATTTCATTCCTGATTTACAGGTCAGGTTCAATAGCCAGAGGGCTATTGTGCTGTCTACTTTAGTTTATAAACACAGAAGTTTTTCTTCTCTGCCTCAAAAAAGTGCATTCTGTATATAATAAAGCTCTGACAGCCTCCAACGTTCAAAAGTCATGCAGCATCACTTCAAAATCACAGCTTTTATTGAAATTAACAACATCTTAATTTTAAAGATAATAACAATGAAGGGCTTCTTTAGTATATAATCTGAGTTTTGCATCATTAAGTTCCTGTGAGGCCACATACTTGCAAGAGCTTCTCTATGAGAACAGTATGTACAGGTTTTTTTAGCTGTGTTTATCTCTTACTGATTGTTTGCAGGAAGTGCCCTTTTTCTTAAACAAGGACTCAATATTGCCAATAGTCATGAAGGAATTACATCACTTTATAACACTGACTTTGCATTCAATATATGTAACCTTTACTGTTATCAGGGTGAGTGGTATTTTTAAGATTTCTAGTTTGGCATTTTCCTCTTGTCTTTTCAGAAAGTCAGCAAGTGAAAACTTTCTGAATATGGTAACACTGCATACTCCTTGACTTTAACAATCAGTGTTGGTTTATGTGTTTTGTGTTTGATTTTTTTTTTTGGGGGGGGTTATTTTTTTTTTTTTTTTTTTAATGAAATGTGCAAATTCTTTTATTTATTGCAAATTACATCCAGAGCCTAATACAGCTGGCAGAATTTATCTAAAAGATACTCTAAGTAATAATAAGCTTGAAAATGGTCAATGTCAATATATACCATAATTGAAAAGAATATTATAATCCATAAGCTACAGAAGTAACTTGTGCTACCTTGAAGGCAAAAAGAAATTACAGCATCATGACATGGCCCCAAGGGTGGCTTTTTCTGGTGTCCTTCTACAAATGGCAGAGATTATTCTTCCCTTGTTCCCTGGGATCTCCTGGTTATTCTCTACCTTTTACTGCAGGGCTTACACTTTCCTACATCTCCTCCCTCCAGCCATGTCTTCTTCTTCTGTAGGTGGTAAATGACATACTCAACTGCAAGGTCAGATTTATTTCCTTTTGAATGGGCTCAAAAAATGCAGCACAAGTATTGTCAAAGGTTAGGGCTGGGCCAGCCTCTAACAAATGACAAGTGCTCTCTATTATCCCCCCTTCCTTCCCAGAAAGGGAAGAGAATGGGAATAAGGGAGAGAGACTTATGGATTGGAAAACTAAAACAGCTTTAATGAAAATAATGGCAATAAAATGAAATATATACAACTATATACCAAATCAATATAAAACCCAACCCGTCTGATGGCAATTATGTCACTATGACCACTGATGCGTTGGGCGGGCACTGTGGAAGTCTCAGGCTGGGCTCAGCAGCAGAGGGTAACTGGACTTAGGAGCTGGATTCTGGATCTGGATTCAAGAACACACAGACCAAGACTGGAGGCATAATGGACAATGTCTTCTTCAGACATCAGCCAGTGAAGAAGAAAACTTAACCTGTGTGATCCCTCAGCTTTATACTGAATATGACATATATGGGATACCTCGTTGGTCAGTTTAGGGTCACCTGTCCTGTCTGTTCCTCCTGGCAGGTGTGGCCTTTTACTTTCTGCAACCCCTCAACATGGTACACAGATTTAGCAGTCACCTTGGTCTGCACAGGAGGAAGTAGAGGCAAGAGATGTTATGTGCACCAACCTTAGTGGTAGCTGTAAACATCAAGCTTATCACTATCATTGCTAGAAGCAGATGCTGTCTGCAAAAATACGCCATTAACTTCAGAAAGTGCAGTTACTTAGAAGAGACTGAGCTGTAAAGTAAAATCACTGAACAGAATTAGTTCTGTTCTAACTCAAACCAGGACAAGCGTGAAACACTTTTATTCACAGGCTGAGGTAACTTGTGAGAATAAAGCTACAATAGTCAATACACCATAGAGTAATTTTCAGCTGTAGCTGTTTGCCACTTCACATCTTAAGGGAAATAAATCAAAACAGACACTCGAATCCAGGGAGCCTTCTCCTTACCAGAAAGACATGGGAAACCTAAGGTTATATGATATGTACACTCACACCTTGCTTATCTCTATCACACCAGGATGCTGAAAGCTGTTTCCTGGACATGATATACAGACAGACCACAGGAAAGGAATGAACGTGGCATCTTGTGGTTATATACTCAAGAAGAGAAGGAACACAAACTACCTCAAACCTCAGGACTGAGGATTCCTACAAAATTGTAAAATTATAATAAAAAATAAGGCTTGGAGGCACTAGCTATCTAATCTTCTAATCCACCTCAGTGGCCTGGGTGCGTCGTGATGCCTCAAGAAATTAATTTTAGGGATGTGGCTGTAAGGATATTTGGAAAGTAAATTTCCTGTAAGTGCAAGAGAAGGTATTCACATTAACTGTTTTTAGGTGGGTAGGGAGTTTGCACAGACTCACTTCTGTCCTGAAGTTCTCGTAAGGTGGAGAAAGTATCCTCCCACCCAAGCAACATAATGAGACTTTGCATCTCCACTAGAAATAACCCCTAACCTGGGTGACTCCATTGTTTATCTCTTACACAAAAATGGGACTCCACCATGGGAAGACAAGAGAGAGTGAAGGTGATTTCTCTGCTATCTGGTGCAGGAAGAAAAATACTAGCTTTTGGACAGGACTGTTAGACAAATGACCATTCCAATTGCAGGAGACAGAAGGAGGTGGCAAAGTTAACCCTTATAGCTGTATCTTAGAACAAGCAGTGAGAAGTTATGTCTGCTAGAAGAGGCTTGTAGCAGGAGTGGTCACTGCGCACAGAGCGTTGCACTACTGCAATTGCTAGCAGGCAGTGAAGAAGTCTTATGCAGCTCATTTGGGAGGAGGTAATAAAGTACCATGTCATTTCCAGAGGTAAAAGGGAAGGAAAGGTCTGCAGGACTCTAAATGTGAAGTCTCACCTTGCTAATCCTAGGCACTAATTATCTGTTTAGAGTGGACATCTGTAAATTTTGAATTGTTCTAGGAGTTTCTCTTTGTTTTGTCAGAAATTTTAGTTTACACAATGGTCACTAATGTTTTCACAGGACTATAGATTATATGCAGATCCTTCCACTTCCTTATGTAATGTTATGTCCTTGGTATGAAACACTGCATGTAATTCATTAACATTACATACAGATTATATTCTTTACAGTGTTATTATTCCTTTGCTGGTACACGGACATAAACTAAGACACTAAAATGTACCTAGACCAGATCATCACTGTCATAAATGCTTGCTACTAGCATAAGCCACTGACCAACCCACTTTTCAAATTTTTCTCTTTATGCCAAAAAGACTCTACTGAAATCTGGTTTTCATTCCTTCTTAAGGGAAGAAATTTAAGCCCAGTGCTAAGGATACTTGATTTTTCCTAAGCTCTTCAAGAAAAGGATTTCATTAACCACATTGTATGATTTATGCTCGTGGTTTTGATTTTTGTGAATTATTTTCCCTAAAATGGAGACCTGGGGACAAGGTTGTTGGAGAAAGAGCATCATTGACCATATGACTGCTTATGCATCTTTGAAGTATGTGTCAAAGAATGGTTACTCTTTTGCCCAAAGTTTCACACACATCAGATAGTTGGAATAAACAAAGGGAAATTAAAAAGTTCAACACTCTCTTTTTGAAGAGCTAGAAGAAATAATACTGAGAAAGTATTAGGGATTTTGTTTGTTTGTTTGTTTGGTTTGTTGTGGGTTTGGTTTTGGGTTTGTTTTTTTTGTGTGTGTGTCTGTGTGTGTGTTTCTGGTTTGTTTGTTTTTTTTTTTTTCTGATGTGTCATTTTTTATTTGTTGCTGAGGACAGTACATGCACAGGTAACTAACTCAGTGTGCTGGTCTTCCACACACACATCTCTATCTCCATCTGATTTCATAGTAATTCCATTTCTTCATCCTCTATTTGACTCTTCTCTGAAATGGATGGAAGTTAAAAGACTATAGGGGAGATATCTACATTACAGAAATGACTGTTATAATTAGTATTGTTTTGTTTATTTTTTCATAGTCTCAGCGGAGAAACAATCACAGGAAATCATTGTTTTTGAAAAATGGTTCCTCCAGGTTAAATTAGGAGTCTATTATAAGGCAGCATTATGGAGGCTTTGCAGATTTCTGTTACATCAGAAAAGTAAAGGCTTTGAGGAGTTTGGCAACATGTAATAATGTTATATGGCCAAGCACAGAAGAAGTCACAAATGCTACATTCAAAGCAGATCTATGAGAAACTGCCTTTTCAGCTACATTTGCCCTAAATGTGTAGGGTGTTTGGATAGTACACAAATATACCATATATCTCTCCATTCTACAGAAACTACTTGGATGAACCCCAACCTCAAAATTAACTGCTCAGCACCAGAGACCATTATCAACTCCAGGTGCATGAGATCATTCTGCCCTTTTACCTTCAAACCACTCTGTCTCCTTGTTCTTTCCTGGCACTTGTTTGTTTCTAAACCTGCAACCAAAAGATAATAGAAACAAATGCTATGCAGAAGGTGACCTTTGGAAATGAAGAACTTTTACAGAATGAATGCCTCCAGTTTTCTGACAAGGCATCTACTCTCCAACATGTTTACAGACTGTATTGTCATTCTCTAGCACAGAAGTTGACAGCAGTGGCAGAGAGAATTCCTTGGGGTCGTGCACTTTGCAAGAGCAAATGCCTCATGCCTGAAACAAAACTGATATAAATCCTAAAAATATCTCTTGTACTTTTATTTCTTCAACCTGATGACTGGGGAGGAGAAACAGCTGGGACTGCAGTATCCTATAACAGCGGGTGTGCTGCAGACTCTGAACTGTCTCAAAATCAGTAGGGGATGAGTTTTTAAGGTCAGTGCATCTAAAGCTGTGAAGGGAACACTATCAATTCTTTCTTGTACAATCTCTGGGTAATTAGAGCTCAGCCAGCTACTATGTGTGAGCATGAGGTTCATGCATTGCTCAGCTCTTTTCAGTAAAGAAAATGTCTTGATTCTACTTCTAATATGTTGTATGCTGTGGTGGTCCATAATCTCTTCATTTTAGCTGATGGTTTTGTCCATCTCAATTCCAGAAAGAACTACAAAAAAATATCAGGCTAAGTCTGTTTAATCTTTTGCAAAGAAATCCACTGCTCCATGATGTCTCTGCTTCTCCTCCCTGAGACAGTCACAAAGCACTTCAGGGTGGTCATAAATACAGTGTATTGCTTTTAGAGGCAAAGTTGCTCCTCCTCATTCTCTGTTGACTATGATGGAAATCAAATAAATCAATCCCTAATGCTTGTTTAATCTTTTCTCATCGCTATAAAGAGAGGTGCAAAAATGAGTGATAGAATGATTTTTTTAATGCTCAAGATTCATTGGTCCTACAAAGCCAGAACACACATTTAAATTCTGAATAAATGCTTGCTCATGCAGCATGTTTTGATAAAGTACACATTAAAGGCATAGTGTTTTATTTCAGCAAGAATCCCTTTTCAAGCAGTACCAAAGAATGAGAAAGTGTCTTTCATAATCACCATTTGTTACAAAAAAGGGGCAAGACCAGATCTTCAAGATTTTTTTTTCTGTAGTTATTAGAATGAATACATGTCTTCAAGCGGATTATGAACAAAATACTTCTGCATTCATGCTCTGGAAGGGCAAAGTACTAAAACAACTGCATCTTTCTTCAGCCAGTTTTTATGCTGAGGGAACTGATTAGCAGGTATTTGAGAACATTCTGAGACTTTTCAACCAGAGAGAGGAACAGTTGACTCTAAGAAAGCACAGTTGGTTTCACTGGGCTTTTAAAATATGTTTATTGACCAAGAACAGATACATTGGGTGAAATCTTTAGTGGATGTAACTCAGGATGGCACTGTTGGCTTGAACAGACCTAGTCCATGTACTAAATTGGAATTAGTTCTTTAGGATGCAAAAGCTCCATACAGAGCCTTTAATAGCCACTTCTAATTTAGCTCAGGTTGTAATGACATAAAGCTACCACTTGATGGCTCTTCATTAATTTAGATGAATGAAACGAGTTAATGGATCCCGACCAGTCCCTGGCAGTGCACACAGATCTTATCTGCAGACTCACCAGAAGAGAAAAGACTGTGAAGCTCTGAGAACAGAGTGAATCAGAAGACATTTCTCTTCTTCCTCACTGGACCAGAACACCATGATGCAATCTGCCACTGCTTTCACTGTACCCAATCTGTGGATTTTGCTTTCTGGAGCTGTCTGCCCCAAATCTTTCAATATTAAAACCAGATGTAAACCAAACCAGGAATAACAGAAGTCTGATAGCTTCTCTGACTTTTGTACACCAAGTTCCAGAGGTGGGGAAGGAGAGAGAGAGTAAAGAAGAGCAATGGAAATAAATACCTCTATGAAGAAATTACAACATCAAAATGCAATTCCCTTGTTCATGTTTTTCTTAGAAAGCAGTTCATTTCCATCTGGCTGTGGGCCTGCAGCCAACACTTGCTTCAGAAGAACTGAGACTTTCAAATAAAAATAAAAATAAATAAATAAATAATGTATCAAGTAGCTCCTGCACCCATCTCTAGCATGGGGACAATCTCAAATTTGAGATTATTCCAAGCCAGTTTTGCACCCCCATGGAAACACTTATCTTGCTTAGTCTGATGCGGTTTCAAATAGAGCCACATTACACGTACATTCAAGAAAGATGGAGGTGAAAGGAGAGGATCAGTCAGATGACATAGAACAGGTAAGGTTTTCTTCTCAGTGACTGGAACAGCACAGATGGGGAGATACATGTTTGCTGTGGTAATGATTATTTATTTATTTTCATCACTAACCATCTCTAAACAATAGTGTACTATTCAAATGCAGACTGGGAAACTACAAAAAGCCCCTGCAAAGAAGTGGTTTGTCATTTGCAAAATCTCAAAATGTTATTTTCTCTTTAAAAGTAGAAGAAAAAAGTGGAAAAGGAAGAGTTCATATATTTGCAGCAGCTATTGCAATATTACAAGTTGCCAATGAAACATGAAGTTCATGCAGAGACAGCCACTGCCTCTGCATCCTACAAATGCACTCCGGCCATAGCTGACAACGACAATGGGTTTTAATTGCGACTGGTTGATGGATTCTGACATGAAACTCCTTCATATTTCTTGCTAACCATGCTGTTCTGAGATGCAGGGTTTTGCTTCATGCTGCGTGGGGGAGAAAACCCAGATCATTAGCCATTGGACACACCTTCCCAACAGAGCTTGGAGATTTGTTCTGAAGCTTTCTGAGCAGAGAAACAAATAGAAAACTGTCTCCTCATTCCCATTTCATTCAAACTTAATGGAAACTCTCTCTACTGTGAATGTAGGACCATGGTCAAAATAAAAACTGACACACAGCAAAAAAAGTGGCCTTAGTGGACTCTAACTCCTGGCAATAATTCTGGGGATAACTATGGAGTAACATCCTGTTTCTTAGTATGACACAATAATGATGCCACAGTGAAGTACTCCTCCTGATGAAGAATTTCCTGCCTCCCTCTTGAGACCTCCCAAAAGTTGGAAAAGACAAAGATTTGGAGAAGATGGTAGAGAAGAGAGTCAGAAGAGTCAAGGAAGATATGTCGTATACCACTCCTTCTGGCTCATGCACAAAAGTGGTCAGGTGTCAAGAAAGGAATTCATCCCATTCTTGCCTATAAGTTAGGATTAGAGGCTGATTTTCATCTTGGATTGCGAGATCAGGGAAGGGGGTGAAGTGGGAAATGAGAAAGAACATATCTGATATGACATTATTAAGTTATCTGTCCTTAATCTTTGGGACAATAGTTTGGGCAGCAAATCTGGCTTGTAAGTGCAGCCTTTAGCCAAATACAATCCAAAATTAGTCCATTTGCTTGAAGGACTTGGGAAAACAGAAGAAAATCAGAGCAGTATAGGATTATGTCCCAGATTTTAAACAATCTATAAACAGAGAAGACTATATGGCTAGATGTGTGTTTTCATGTACCTCTGGGAATTTAACTTAATGTCTAAAAGCCAGGGTAAACTGAAAATTTGAGCATTGTCTCTTTGCTTCAGTGGATGGAAAACAAGCTTATTTAACATCTTCCCCTTAACACTCGCAATGTGATGTCAGCATTGGCTAATTAAGGGATTTGTGAGTATGTGCTTCACCAGTTTTATTTTTTTTGGTTAGCCAAGTGAGAGTAGATTTAGCACCACCCCAGCTCTCTTTGCCAAACCTATAAATACTTCCATCATCCCTGCTAGATCTGTCATTGATAAAGGTTGTTTAAGGAGCCATCCTGAATGCAGCCAGATAAAGGCAGAAATGGGTGATGATAAGAAGGAAGGGCGGGATCCCAAACTGTCACTATTTATCAGAGCAGCATGACCAACTAAGGCACCAGCTCCCCAGCTGCCAAGTACCAAGGATGTCAGAATGGCCTTGTATCTTTGAGCATGTCCCTGTTGACACCAAACCTTTCCTGCACTTGTTGGGGAAGAAAGGGGGAAGACTACAACCACCCTGGCACAGACAGAGGATGAGCTCTAGAAGAAGCTGAGCTCTGACCTTACCTCCTCCAAAGAAACTGGTTTGTTTGTTTGTTTTTATTAAAGGGGGGGGGGGGGGGGAGGAGGAATAAAAAAAGGAAGGGGAGCTTTTTTATGGAAAAAAGAAGTCTTGGAGTTGGGATCTCTGACAGATTTCCAACAAGATAAAAACATGACAAATTTTCACCATCTCTAGATGCAGCCTATGGTGAATATTCCTTAGAGGTGATGGGGGAGGGAGAAGCAAGAGTGAGACAACACATTATTTCCATCTGAAAATAATTTTAAGGGGATATTTATCCTACTGGGTAGAACACTCGTAACTAAATCAATGTGCCTGGCCAGTGAGGTACTATGAACAGGGAAAGAAGATCCCTCCACTCTGGCAGGCAAAACACAGCCTGAAATAATTGAGAAGTCCTTCTATAAGCAACCCACTAACTCTGATGTATGTATTTTCTCTGGGAAAAGTGCACTGCATATTTTGATTTTGGTACCTTCTTGATTACTTCCCCCAAAGCAAAGAGGCAGCCATGAGGTATGGGTAAAGGAACTGAATGGCTTGGAAGCTGTCTGAAGCTTGGGCATTGAAAAAATCTTTGCTTTATAACACTGTCATTTAGTCTTTATGAGAATGAGTACATTTTGGTGAGATTTTTATTGAAGTCTGCATGGAAAAAACATGAGGAAACATGGGTAAAATGAGACATATGGTCTAAGACCAACAACATCTTGACTGTTATAGATGCAGTCCTTCGTGGAAAGTGTCAGGAAAGAGGCAGGCAACCTTCATCATCAGGTTCCCTTTCTAAATTTTTTCTTTGCTTGCTTCTCCAATTCGGCTTAAAGGGGAAGGAGGTCGGTTGCCTATGATCCCTTTGACTTTGTTGTTGCTTGTCCCTTTTTCTGTGGTGTTATGGCATCGTATGCTTTGTGGCCAGGGACCAGCTTTCTCAGCTATGTTAATATAGCACTGAGCACAAGAAGTCAAGGTCTAGGACTAGTAGATATTACCACAGAGAAAACTATGTAGAAGCAGAGTAAAAAGGCATTTGTTATTACTTAGACTTTCCTAAGTGTTTCCAGAAATAAAGCATTCCCTTCCCACTTAATGTAACCCCTAGATTTCCACATTATCTTCTTTGTACACAATGTTTTTCTCCAGAAGCTCCAGGGACTTTGCTGCTTACTGATGTGCTCACCTGGAACATCTCAGACTCCTTCCTCACCTTTGTGAAAGATGTAGACATAAGAGACTATGGGAGAAGACTTCTGGAAGAACAGCTGGAGAGAAAAGTTGAAGGTGGTTTGGGGTTCTTCTCCAGTGTGAAATATTTGCTCCAGGAAGTGTAGGGCCATGACAAAGATCTGAGACCAGAGTCAGATCCATTGGAACACAGACAAAGCTTCCTGTCCAAGTGTTCCTAAATCCCTAAATCCCAAAGAAATAGGCAACAGTTATTTTATTTATAGAAAAAAAGACCCTTTTTATTTTACCTTCTCTCTCCTTATTACACACAAATTTCAGTTACTTTTTGACTTTAAAATAGAAATAACCCATATTTTTTTCATGCACAGCCCTTGAGCTCCTCAGGAAACACTTTAGTAGCAGACAGGAAAGTCCATGGAGCCAGTAGAAACTGGTGATGTTCATTTGGATGGAGGCTGTGAGGTTTGCAAGCAAGCACAAATATTTCACCAGGTCATGCAAGGAAAATTCCTTCTACACAAGATAGCAGATTGCTCTATTCAGTCCTTGGATCAGCCACAAGCCAACCAGAGCTCATATACCTGCCTTCTCTGGAGGTTATATTGCTTCTGGTCTAAATCCATGGCTCCCACTCAAAGCTCAGCCAAAATGATCTTGTGTGTGTCTGCAAAGTACGATGTAGCCATACCCATGATAACAGGCTTTGGAAAATAAAGCCTGAGCAGTGATCTGCAATGCTTTGAAGAAATGGCTTTGAATGCCAGGACCACTCTTGCTTAGCAGATTTCAGCCTAATCTGATTTATTTATTGTTTAACCTGCCATGTGCCTGCAAACCAGCTGGAAGCACAGCCGGCTAATTAGTGGGCTGTGCCAGCATAGGCTGTCTTTGATTGCTTGAGACAAGATTCCTGTAAGATGGACAAGATTTAAGGCACACAGTTATTGTCTATGACCTTCTTTTAGATCCTAATGAGCTCTGAGAGGCTGAGATGTTCAGCTGGAGAAGCAAGCAGCTATTGGACTGCATAACTGTAAGGGCTGCATCTGGAAGTTATTTCGTCTTGGGCTTTCCCTGTCTTTTCCTCCATTCTCTCTCTTGTACATCTGTGAGGTGGAATGTGTTTAGAGCACAATCCAGAGAATGCCTCTAGATCTTCTTCTCCCCTGTTTGCATCTTTCAGGAGGCATCTGTGCTAACACATTTCCCACTTTTGCTCTAGACAAATGAAACATCACTGGCTTTCTCAAAGGCTGTGTGAAATAGTGGAGATTTTTCCTTACTCTGAACATATCCACTGGCTGAAATTCTCCTTTGTAAAGAAAACTGTTAGCTCCAGGAAGCAAGCTTATCCTGAGCAGGAACAAAGCATATTGAGGATTATCCTAGTCCCCATTTTTCATGCTTAGTTTACAAGTAGAATTTCAAAGTGAAGTTACTCTCCATTCTACCCTATTCATGGACTGGTCCTCCCAGCTGCTTCATATACTCCTGTTCTTATATAAAGGGGTAAGGGTGCCACAAGACCTAACAAAATCAACACTCCAGTAAGCTAGAGAGACAACTGTCTTATCGGCCAGTATTTGATCTCTAACCCTTGAGGGAGGTTAAATATATACAAATATGTATTGCTTCATTAAATATACATTGCTTTAAGGGCTATTGCTGGCTCCAAATATTTAAAGTTCACCAGTTCATGTTAGCATCCACTCTACTAAGAAGATGAAGGTCTGGGCCAGAAAATGAGAAAGTACTAAGTAACTGACCACATTAAAAATAACAAAACAGAAGAGAAATAAAAAGATGATCTCAATAATTTTAAGTCCTTTTATTGGCCTGGAAAGGGTGGAGGAAGCAGGAGGACGGAAGGGCAGGAAGCAATCTCTTTACTCCACAAGGGTTCTGGCAATCTGGCTGCCTTTGGGGGACTGGGAGAAATGGGAAAATAAAATAAAAACATGTTCAAAATGCCAAAAATGGTAGGAAATGGTTATCAGCTTAAAAAGTTCCTCCAAGGGTTATTAATAGCTAGCAGCAAGGAAATCATGACTCATTGAGCAGATAAGTATATTCCAGCCCCTAAAATGTGAACTGGTTCAAAGTTGCTTAACCCTGACTATTCTATCATAACATACAGGGAAGGGCTATCACCAGAGTATCACAAGTACATAAATGCATCTCTGTCTTGCAAAGCACTTAAACATGTGCATAAGCCCTGTTACTTTTCACGAGCTGTAAGCACATAAAAGTGTGTTAAATCTGGACAAAATTTAGTATTGGATATTGACTGCATTGTAAAAAGAATTGGGACATGGGTCTTTTTCAGACATTTAGAGTATTTTGCATGTAAGTGGCTAACTAGTGGTGGTTCTGTCTTGGACCATAAAATAACAAATGACCCTACAATTTCATGTCACCACTTGAATCACAGGCATTCTTATTTTCTGATGTGTAGGGAAACTGAGGCATAAAGACACTATGGGCCACTCTTTAAAACTCTGGTTGCAGAGGTGTAGGGGCCCATAGTCCCAGAGCAATCCATTTCCAACAGCCACAAAGGCATATTTGCTCAGGACTATACATGTGAGTTTAACTACTGATCTAGATACCTGAGTAGCAGGTTTTTTTAATCTAACAAATGTTAAGCACCCAGGAAGTCTAGGGGCTGGCACAAAGCTGGACTAGAGGCATGATCAAATGGACAACTGTGTTGCAACAGAGTGTGAGTACAGCCAGTCAGATCCACAGACCTGTTGTCCACTTCTGCACATTAACATTGCAAAGAAAAATCCCTGTGTTGATAGTTAAGCTAGGTAGAGGCTGAGGGTAGTGCAACAGTGGAACTGCATTCTAAAGATCAAGTAAGCAAGCAAGCAGTGAGCAAATGAGTGGAGTAGGCCAAGATCACTTGAATTTTGGCCAAAAGTATAAGCCTTACTATTATCTTTCCTCTCGGTTGGAGTGGTTATTTCATTTCACATCCAGCAGTTTTTCTGCATGTCTAGCTGCAGCTGTGTTGGTAACATGTCTACCTTAAAACCATGGCTATGAAAATGACTTTTTGCATATTAAGCTGCCTAAAATATTCTCTTGACATAACAATTATTGCATTTTTTAATCATCTAGTCATTGGATGGGCCAGAGGGAGAAGAAGCTTCAGTCATATCACAGCCCATTCCCCACTATCACTTCCTCTGATAGCTGTTTTACTACCTGGCTTGTGAAACCTCCAACAAAAGAAGTGCCACAAATCCACAAGTAGTATACCTGTGAGGTTTTATATTCTGCCTCTTTTAAGTTTTCCTAATGTCTAGCTTATACCTCATCTGTGGCATTGTAAGCTCCTCACTCTTCTCCTGTCACCAGTGGACACAGAGAACACATTTCTGCTTTCTTTTGGTGCCACCTTCTCCATGTCTGGAGTTGGTCCTCTTCCACACACATGGTATAGCACTGAAAGCATAGGAACATGGAATTTTTTTCAGTGTCTTATACAATGGGAAATCATCCTGATTGGGCTGCTAGGAAAGAGAAGAAAGGGAAGCTAATAAATCTTTTCCGTCTCTCAGTCTTATGGTTTTCTATTTTTACATTGGAATGGAACATAATATTCCAAGTCCTTCAGAACAACAATATGTCAGGCAATTGGTAACAATGCATTGGGCTTTTGGATGGGGGATGTTCTTTTGTGGCATCTGTGTGAAGGATAACAAACAGTTTTATGGCATCAATGAAATACTTGTAAAGTGACTTCTACAAGTATGACTGATCGTCTAGTTTCATTCTATTTTCTGTTTTCACTGGGTTATGTTAATCTCTAGGTATTATGTATACTCTTCATTTGATCATTTCAAACCCATAATTAAAGAATTTGTGTACTGGGGTAAATTAATGGTTTCTATGAAATTCTTGTTTCTTATAAATAAAAGCTTGTTTGCCTATATGTCAATGAATCATAATATAAAAGGTGTTAGGAATAAACAAGGTTTGTTTTTTTTTTTAATTTCTTTCTTTTGTGAATGTACAAGTATATTTATTTATTATATGCACTTAGCTTAAGCAAAGGGAAAAATTTTGTTCATTTTTTATTTGCTATGTATTTTATGAAATGTATTACACAGACATTTAGAATATATCAGACAATATGGAACATATTACAGCCTGTAGCAGCTGTCATGATATTTCAAATATATTACATGGAATGACATAAAATATTTTCAACATATTCTTATAATTTTAACATATATCTTGTGGTGTCCCATATTTTAAGCAGCAGAACAATGGGCCAATTCTTTTTTTTTTTTTTTTCTTTCAAAAATTGCATTTTATATATTGTCAGATATATTTTTACCATGTGTGCAATAAATTATATGAAACACATAACACACATATGGAAAAGGTATGACTTTTTTCAGGGGGGGAAGGTTGTGGATTGCTTAGCAAGGAACTTAAATCCTTTGTGCATTGTTCAGCAATGGTCGGTATCTCTGGTCTGGTCTGCAGGCAAGGAGGTTTGTAAAACATGTATTTGTTATTTCCAGCAACTGAGATACTTTCTGGTGAAGTTAAGATCGTAGCATAGAGTCAGTCACAAAAATCTGTACCCCAGAACAAAACATCAGGGACAGCTTGTCACAGGGCAGTCTATTCTTTACGGATCATGAGAAAGTTGTGAATGCATGGCCCTCTTCTGCATCAGGTCCTGGAAAGGAGATGTATCACTGGAAGTAGCTAGTCTGAGCTAGGTGATTGCAACCAGTGACAGCAGGGTTATCTATGCCCCAAATACAACCCAGTTTCTGAGATGGTTTCTGATGTGTCCTTGCCTTCGCCCTGAAGGTGATGGGAAACTTAGTAATTTAGTTAAGCTAGCTGAGCCTTAGAGAAGCCAATGTCTGTTTTGAGACAGTAATCAGGTTAGTGAGCTGGGAACTGTAGCGTGCAGAAATAGATTTAAATGCATCAAAACTAAATTTTTTTTTCATCATAATTAATTTCAGATGCCTATTGGTCACATTTTAAAGAAATATGTTAAAACCTGGACTAGTCTGCAGGTGATTTGGTCAAAGTATCTGTTCTGCTCTGTTCTCTGTCTGGTGCAATCCTGTGCTGCTGTCCAACGAGTCCTCTCTCGGGCATACTGGTTTTGGTGGGTAGCATTTCTCTCTCTCCACTCTGCCGCTGTTCAGATCTGAACAGTCTCCAAACCCAAGCAAGGTGAGAACCAAGCCTTAAATCATAATGTAGATGATACTTTTACCTGTGACTTTGTGAGGGGAAGTCAGTCAAGAGTGCACCTTCTCTGTGCCCTGCTGGACTATTGCACCTTTTTTAAATGCCTACAGATGGTGGGTTGCAAGGTTCCTGTCTCACTACTAGAAATGCAGAGAGCTCAAAACATGCACCACCGAGGGAGGCTTTAGTCCAAGAGAAATAATCCAATGCAGGATTCCAGTAGTGAATCTAGATTTTATAAATACAAATCAGTTATTTGAAAAAGTTATCCAAGCTGTTTAATAACTGAACTGAACTGTTAATTCATTTATTAGGACTATATTTTTTTTTCCAATATGTCTGAAAGACAAAAGATTTTACTAGTTGAGTCAAACAGGAACTAGGGCCATGGGGGACTGTCTTTTAGGCTTTTAGGACAAGTGACACTCCTCGTTCTATATGAGCATACCAGATAGTGTGAGTGGTCTTTAAGGTTCACTATTTGACATCTGAGGAACAAACAGCAATCTTCAGGCCTCCTTTTATGGACTTGCCTTATAGAATGATCTTTTATAATATAATCCTTGCCTTCTGATGCACCATGTTTGTATACAGCTCAATATTGGGTTTATCCTTATGCCTTTTTACTTTATTAGTTCCATGCCATCCAAGCCCTGTAACAGCTGCATTTGAGTGGTGGTCTTCCAGAAATGCCTTACTGAGTCTGTGCTCCCTGTGAAGACAGCACATGTGCAGTTCAGCTATGGATGAGGACTGTGTGGGAAGGAGGTGAAACACACTAGCGATTGATGGGGATGGCATGTGAAAAGCACAGTCATCCTGTGAGACCTGAGCTTAGGGAGGAATGATTCTGTGGAGATTTTAGGTGATAAAAACTAAGAAATCTTGACAGAGCATTGATAAAGTCCAGGTTTTCTGTTAAAATAATGTGGCAAGCTTGAATGGATGTTCACAGGTATAAAAACTGACACAGCTGTTGGTTGACACAACAGTCTTCTCAGCTTCTACACATCTGCATCATCTACATCTACACATCTACATATGCCTGATGGGTAGCATAGAAAGAGAGGCCTTTCAAAAGAACAATTGTCATTTTGTCTTTGACAGTAAAATTGTCAATGAGAGGGTGTCATATATTGGGGTCTTTCTGTCACTAGTTATTGCCTTGAATTAGTAGTGCCTGGAATCATTTTAAGGAAGACTCTTAGAATTGCTTAGTCTAAGTCACATAACTTAGAAGAAATGACATGTTACAAATCAATGCTGAGAGTTTAAGTGTTTAGTCCACCAAGTCCCTGTCTTGCAAGTAAGAAAGATATTTTGGTCAACATACATACTCATATACACACATATATAGGTAATAAGCCTGAAGCAACATCCACTGTCAATTACAACATCGATGATGAAGACTTGGAAAAGCTTCAAGCAAATTTCCACAGTTGGAAGTGCTGAACAACCTTCCTGATACCCACAGGTCTCTCCAGGATCAGTCAAACAGACAGACAGACACTCTGTGATGACTTACTCCTTCCTGAATCACCTTGACCACGTTTCCTTCACATTGAATTCCCATCCAAAATAATTCTTCCTTCCTCCTGCCTGCGTGATTTCCATGCCAGTGTTGCTGGGGCTGCAGCAGGGGAAGAACTGAGGCATGTGTCAGAGCCATTGCACTAGCTGTCCCACATTAGAGATGTTCAAGGAGGAGGTAGAATCTGCTGAAGGAAACAAGTACGTACATACCTCTGTGTAGGGCAACACAACTACACAATGAATAGTATGATGAGGAGAAAGTCCCCTCTTCTGTACTTGAAGAAATAGAGGTAACTGTGACCCTTAGGAAGCAATGTTATAGGCTAAGCAGATCTGACACGGATTATATCAGGCAGATAAAAGTGTTGTAGAAGCAGGAGAGGAGAGAATGGCTGCAGCTTGCCCAAGTTTCCTGACATGATTAAGAGAAGGGGAGGAAAAAAGGAAAAAGAAATATATACACTTAGCTAGAAATCCATTTTTCCCCCTTGTTTGTTTTCTGACTTCTGAGCTTTCACTATGCATTTGGATCATATGAAATAATAACTTTTTCCTTTTTTTCCATGCCTTTAGGAGTATCAGTCTTTCATTTTCGTCATATCATCCCTTTCCTGTCTCTGAGTTGTAATTTTGGGTGGACCGCTTGAAGAAGAAAAGCCTGTATATCTTCCCTCCATCATACAAATTTTCCATTCTGTTTCGTAACACGCCTAGGGCCAAGAGAGCACAGGAAGTACAAAGAAAAGTATTTCCTGGGGAAAAGTGCATTAAAGAAGAACAGCTCAGTGAAGGGATGACTGTGTGGCCTTTGCTCCTTTATCTGGCTGCTCAGGAGCAAGGTAACTAAGTCATGGTCCTTATGTACTGCTCTTCCTGTTCATGTCTTAGAGATACACTAGTGCTGAGGTTTTAAGTGTTGTCACCAGTTAAATGACTGGGTGTTATCTTGTTTGCCCAGGTTCTTGGAATGATGAGACACTGTGCTATCAGTTTATAGGTGCAAAGAGATTTTTTCATTTTTGTGGTCATGACTGCTCACTGTTATTGTCTCATGTTATTATCCATATGTGATTTAATATATATCATTGAGTTCTCTGAGTTCTTATTTGTACTAAATAATATCACTGAGGAAAAAAAAAAAAAAAAAGAAAAAAAAAAAGAGTTCATTCCTGATGAGCTTTTTTCCACTGATAGAGATGACACCACAGTATTTAGTCATCTCAAGTCAATGGCAGGTCACTAAGAGAAATGCAAGCACTGTACTAGACTGTGTAGAGAGGATTATTACCTTCAAAGTGTGTGGAATAAAGATTCTTTCTGCTTAAATGATAGAGCCATACAGATGTCTTTGTCCCCTCTGAGGCATCACTCTTGTAAGAGGTGAATAACATTTAGAGAGTCCAGAGATGAGGGCTTAGGGCTGTCAGAGTCTTCAAAAATAGGAGTTATATGGAAAAGAATGAGGAAATCAGGATTTTCAGTCTAGAGAAGAGAAGTCTGAGCAGAGGGTGCACAACTGTCTTTAAACTATGATTTCTTGTTTGGCCTCAGCACAGATGATTTTTTTTTTCCCTTCACTACAGTTGCCTTTTATGTATTAATATTATAACATGATAGATGCAAGGTTTTCAAGAGGAGATAGATCATCTGTCATAAGTGACATGGCTGTTGTTGATTCTGCAGTGGGCAGGGAACAGATAAGGATGTCTCCGAAAGATCATGCCACCTCTTTGATGAGATTCTGGAAGCCGCTTAATGTGCTAATCTTAATTATTTCCTTCTGAGGAATGATTTCCAATAATGTAAATAATCAAGCAACTCTACCATTAGCCCTCTGCAATTTATCTCTACGCTGACTGAATTGTTAATGCCAGATATGAATGCTGTACTTCAGCAGTGGCTACACCAATGACAAATACAGTTGTCTATCACTTCTCTATTTCTCTTCAATGTATCTTTTTTATATTTCCAGAAATCACCTTTTACCTTCTTGACACCATGTCCACAGAGGCCCTCAAATTATTATTGAAACTGCAGCTGCTGTGTGTAGAATCCTTTATCCTATACATAAACTTCGTTACATTTTTTGTGCCTAGATGGATGACTACAGAAGGATACATCTGACCTGTGCTGCATTGTGTCTTGTACTGAATCTGCTGACTGACCCAAGGCAATCTGTAACAATGAGCAGACTTCACTATTTACCATCTTCTGTTTCCCCAGCCTATTTCTCTTCTTATTAAGACTTTATACACTATGAAAACTTTGTAGGTATTGGTATTACAGTTCCTCCCAGGTTGCTGAGATATTTGAAGAGCAGTGGGATGGGAATGGATACCAGCTGGGCCTTTCCACAAATCCTTTTCCTTCAAAGGAGTTTTCTCTTTTACAATTTCATTTGAGTCCCACAAGTCAAGCATTTCTGAGATATTGAATGAAAGCCAAATGCATTTTGTGTATTTCTATCTTCTTAATTAAAACATCCTGCAGGGCAAAGTCAGATGTCTTACAGAAGTCTGTTACATCAACAAGATTATCTTTAGCCACCAAACTAGTAATTTTATCAAATGAAGATATCAAGTCAGTTTGACGGGATCTGTTTCCCATAAAACCCTGTTGATTTGCCTAATTTATATTTCCTAACATAATTGTTTATTAGCTGAGCCCACGTCATGTCATGATTTCTCTTGGAATGTATATCAAGCTGTCAGATTTATGGCTACAATGGGATATCACAGAAATGTGAAATTTTGTTTGGAAGGGACCTCTGGATGTCATGTTCTCCAATACCCACAACTCAAAGGAGGGCCAACTTTAAAATCTGCTCAGGGCCTTGTCCAGTCCAATTTTGAGTTCCTATGAGGACAGGGATTCCACAGCATCTTTGGGAACTGCTGCCAGAGTTTTAATACAGATGTACAGATTTTGACCTTGATCTGCAATCCAAATGTCTCAATAGGCGAACTGGGCCCATTGCTTTTTCTGTGCATCTCTGAAATTTTTCTAGTTCATCTTCTCTGTGAGACTCCATTAGAAAGCTGAAGACAGAGATATGTTCACCCCTTTGCCTTCTCCTCCCCAGGATGAACAAATACATCTTGCTCTGCTTCCCACTGTACATTATGTGCTCCAGCCCCTGGAAGCTCACTGAAGCACCAAGATCCCTGAAAACTGCAGCAGTAAAAGTTGATGATGATTGTGTGCCATCCTTCAGTACTTTAACAACTGGAAATGTGTTCCAGGCTACATCTCCTACACTCCCTACTGTAAATGAAGATTGACAAACACCTCTGAGGGAGCCTTATTGCCACAGAGGCTGGTTTAAATGTGAATCCTAGCTTTTGGATATCTGAAATGAGGTGAGAATAATCCCACCAAAAGAGTGCACGCCCTGGCTAGATCCTTCAAATTTTATGGGTCTAAGTTATCAAATCATAACATCTATCCTTTACCCTTTCTATTGTGTACCCTTATTCTAGCTAGAATGTAGTGTACAGACCTCATACAATACAGTTTTTTTCAAGTACAGGAGAATGCTATTTCCTGAACATTTTTTCATACTCTGAATTGTCACATCCTATCTGGTACCAGGTCCCTTATTAGTTTTCCTTTGGTGCTGCTTATTTTAAAAAAAGCTATTTGTGGTGTCCATGGTGCTCATTGCTGTATGTTTCTCCTTGCAGCTTTCTACCCCACTTCTTCATAGCTTCTGATTTATGTCAATTACTGTTAGCTTCTCCACTCTTTTATTTGCTTTATATAACATGTATGTCTGTAGATGACTGTATGAGACTTTCAAGTCCCTGCTAAGCCAGTATGGTTTTATAATGAGCACATCCCCTTTCTAGAGTTACATCAGTTTGGTAGAATCAATTATTATTTCTTTTAGAAGTTCCTGATTGACATTCATATTTTTGCCACTGCTCTTAATTTTCTGTCTCTACTGCCTTGACTAATAATTAGTTTTGGCTTGGTGAAACTGGCCCATTTGAAGCATCAAATATATAAAATATCTGTTTATATACTCATGAATACACTGCCTCTATATGTATGACCACATAAACACACATACACATGTACACACACACACATACACACACACAATCTTACTGTTGGCCTCTATAGGTCAGAAAACCCAGTCATGCTCAGCCTGTTATTAGGAATTTGCCTCACTCTACCCAGGATCTCCTACCTACTGAGCATTATGGAAAAGAAAGGTAACTGAGAAACCTTCCCAGAGTCACAAGTTAAGAATCCTTGGAGCTTATAATGGTTCCACCCTACTTCAAAAACTATGAACTTTGTAATTCCCATGGTAACCAAAATGTCTGACCAAGTCATCCTTAAATGTTCTGCCCCAGTTAAATACAGCTTTGATTGTGCATAAAGTGAAATCGTATTACTATCTGATTATCCTTTATAGTAAACTATATATAGCAGCCCTATGCAGGAAAACTGAGAACTGTAAATTATGTTTTCATACCATATATGTTTTTCCATGTGGAACACTTTATTTTGTTTCTCTTGCTTGAAGGACACATTGGGGGATATTTTAGAAGGGTGTTTCTTCCCAAGTTTTTAAGCAATACAGTTGCTCAGATAGACTCCTTTGTTCTTTGTACTGAACGAATGGAATTGACAGAATGAAAGAGGCACTCAGTTTCCTACCATACTTTTCTTATACTCACATAATGTCTCCTTTTAGCTCTCTTACCTACAAACTGATGAGCTTGAGGGACTTAAACACTCTTCATTAATAAGGATTATTGCATATTTAACAATCTTTTGGGTGTGAAATGGAACCATGTCATCTTTCCCTGTTCCCCACCTCAAATTCCCCATCACATTGTGCTCTCAAGAAATATGACCATCTTCCTTGTAAGACCAACACTGAGTATACCACAGTGTGAAAGAAGTCCAAAGGAGGATGTATGAAACAGCCATTTTTCAGTCTCTCTGGTTAGAGTTCTTTGTCCTCCAGCTGAGAAGATGAGGCATTATGTTTCTTTTTGTGCTGCTAGGTCTACTACCTATTGACCTGAGCCACCCCTACTTTTTGATTAGGACCTTTTTCGATGAATTGAAGATCTTCTAGAGTATTGCACACAAATCTTTGTAACTTACAGATGTTTAAAATATTGCTTAAGGATGGCAAGACTGTAGAATGGGGGAAAAGGAAAAGGCAATAGAATCACAGCCCAACTAATGTAAATATGTTCCTTCCAGTAGTTAGTAATAGGCAATAAAACAGCTTGCCCTTCCAAATTGTGCTTTTCTGAGAGAGACACTGAGAGGACTGGAGAGCTCTTAGATAAAAAAAAAAAAAAAAAAAAAAAAAAACCCAACACAAAAACAACAAAACCAAAACCAAAACCCAACAGATTTGTTCAGATGTGCTGTTGATAGAGTTTGGTCCATATCATGATATTTTGGACATTGGTCAAAACCATCCCAAAATGCTGGCTTTTCTTTCAGGTTCTTTCATCTGAGCAGAGCCACAAAATGGTTGCCAGATTGGCCTCTTTCCTGTTGCTACCCTGTTTTTCTTCTTTTGTGGGGTATGGAGACAGTCACTAGTGTTGTTATTAGTCAGTGACGTGGGTTGGTTTCACCAGCTCAAAACATCTGCCCAGAAAATTGTTCAGTTAGAGGTGGATAAAACAACTCTTGCTCTTTTTAAAGCTCTCTTATGCTTTCTAAGAATTTGCACTGGGTCTGTTCCATTTCAAAGATGTTCTTTTTCTGTATCTCACATTGTCCTTTTTGGTTTTTTTTATCCTGGGAATTGGGCTGAGGCACAAGGAGGATGAGGAAGAAGAGTTTGATACTCTTGCTGTTGTGGATTTGGTGATTAAAGCCTTGCAAACAAACTAAGCTGAAATTGCACTTTGGGAAATGTAACCTGATAAAATAGCACAGACTTCACTCCCCTCTGTGGAGTCACAGCCAGCAGCTATTTCTGATACACAATAAGCTGAGGTTCCCCTCCCAGCCCCCACATTCTCAGCTGCCTTTGTTCTGTAATGTTCACATTCCTTGCACATCTCAGGCCTTAAACCTCTCCCTTGCTAAAAAGCAGTCATTACTGAAATTAGGGAAGCTGTGTGAAAATAAAAATATGTGAGATCGGATTAAAAATAAAAGAAGACAAAACTTGAGTGTGAATATCCTTAGCTTCTTTAAACCCACTTGTATTTTGATGGCTGACATCTGGGATTTAGGGAGTAATTTTTGTTTGTTTATTTGTTTTCACTATAGGTACATAAAACACTTGGACAGAATAACCATCAAGATATTGGGAGGCCACATTTAGACATAATTTCCTCCAGGCCTCAGTGCCTGCCTTTGTCTCTACAAGTGGAGATGCTGACAGGTAGACTGAATAGCAGATTTCCTTGGGAAAGTCTGCAATCAGAGGAGAATAAAAACACATTGTTCCTCTCCTGACAACTGCTTCAGAGCCCAACCAAACTGGTAGTCACTTCCAGACCTGACCTGGGCTGCAGATTTGCTCTGCTTCTAAAAAGCATGCCCTTAATATCCTTAGCAATGACATGGTGTCCAAGATCTATTTGCTAGCCTGTGTCAATTTGCCTTTGAGGGGAAACTTCCTAGGATCCTGCTAATATTCCCAGGTGAAGCCTCATAGCACATGAACTGCCTTTCCAACACCCTCACTGAGGGATGACAGAACCTGTTTTTTGGGCAGCATCTGGATAAACCCACTACTTCTGATGACATTGATCAGAAAAGATGATGAGACTCCTTCCTATGAAGGCCCTACAGAAAGGAAAGGACTTGATACTGCCTGCCATGGAAGAAAGTAGTTCTTGTGGTTTATCTGAGAGCAAGTGACATATAAGACCTACCAGGATGGTAGGATTCCTAGGACCCAGCGAGCAGAGGAAATGGCTGAGACCACAAGCCCATTTCTGTCTTGCCCAGTTATTTAAAGTTGCCCTGGGCAATTGAGCTACTGCAGCCTGACTGTTCATCCCACCTCCATGCTGTGGTTCACCAGGATTATGACATTGTCACTTTGCAGGAAAGTGAAGTGCCTGGAGGCAAAGCTTTCCTGGAACTGAACTGAGGTTCTGGACCTTCTTATTAGACAGCTGAGACTGGGAACCTTGCTGTGCCAAGGAAGAAAAGTACAGTTTATAACTTGTCTTTCTGCTAATCAGTTGCTCATACACATAATAACACAGGTGAGCAGAGCAGATATTTCTCCCGGGCCATGAAAGGGCAGATGGAATGTCTGCTAACACTGCTCCTTGGGATTGCTTGGGAGGGATGAGAATATCATGTAGAGGGGGAGTCTAGTTGTTACAGAGCAAGGGAGAGAAGAGATAGGACTCTCATAGTATATCTGCAGAGAGTTTTTGTTGTTGTTGAGACTGCTGGACACACAGAGACCACATGGTTCAGTCTGATTCCATTACCTAGCAATAATCACACTTACCTCCAACTTCACCAGACAGGGTTTCTGTGTACAACACAACACAGAGCTTTCTTTCAAAAGAAAGTTTTTCTGAACTCCCAGACTGACTGTGGCTGAGTACAGAGCTTGTGATCTGGGTCAGGTCTTGTTTTATCCCTGTGGATTTTTACCTAGTCCTCATCAAGTACTGCCAGAGACTCATATTTTTTCCCTTTGGATCCCATTGATAACATCATCTAACAGTCATGGTTGTTTATATGTCTTAAGTTGATGGATTTTTTTCCTAAAATAATGTGTGTATGAAAGGAAATATGTCAAATACAAACCACCCCTACACCCAAAAAAATGTGAGGTGGCATGGGGGGAACACTAAGGAATATTAAAAGGAAAAACTTCTTCTTTTGATGGGTACATTTTCCAATGAAAATAGAAGAAAACACAACAGACATCAAGAATATGATCTGATTTTCTGCTGCCAGCAGAAAAAACCAGTTTGTGTTATTCAGCATAGTTTCTGGGGGAAAAAAAAAAGAAAAAAAAAAAAGTGGGGGAGGGGGAACACACTTCTAATCATATTCAAGTAGGCACTGTACAGAACCTGCTGGAAGCCAGCAGTGGTGATGACTGGCTCATTACCATTATATAAATAGTATTTAAAGTGCAGCTGGGCCCTCACATGAGCAGGAACCTAACTGATGCTGAAATATGTTCATTTCAAGTCCTGTGACTTCACATGGAAAATATTACACTGGCAAATTAATGGCAATGAGAAAAGATGATGCATTGCCTTATAAAACAAGCAACTGAAATATTGAGACTCCATCCAAAAGGAAAAAGGGGAGGGAGGGAAGAGGTATGGAAGTTTAAAGCATAAAAAGCCACAACAAAATAAAATGCATGCTCACATACTTACAATGACACATGCAGAATCAAGAAATAGAGATATTTAGGAGGAAATGACTTGCTATTTTTCTAATGGCTCTCAAGCCAAATTTGAGTTTATTGCATGTCCTTGACAGAAAGACAGTCCAAAGCCCAGTGCTCATACAGAAGAGTTCAGGAAAATATAAATGCCTTGATTCTGACAATTCTGAACACCACGTACCTAATATCCTTTTCAGGCACTTAGCGAAGTTGCATCTACCATGTCATTATTTAATACATACAAATATGAGTTGGCTCAAACTGAGTATACAGGCTTGAGTTAATGAGAGAAATTAATTGGGCACTGGTGTGCAGAACATCAGACAGATAATTATCATGGTCTCCTCTAGCCATAAATTGTACAAATGTCTTAACTGAAACTTTAATGAAAGCTTTTAGTTTAATGTATGGTTAACCATATTAGAAGGCATAGTAAGCTATGACAAAGGTGTGACCAAAAAGATTGGAAGTGTGGACAAGCCATTTTTAGGTAAAGCCAAGAGGTCACTGGTTAGTTGGGTGACTGCTTATGAATACCAGATTGTCCCTACCTAGATGTGACCCTTCTTTATCATACATTGAGGAGGAAATATATCTTTCAGGTTTTTCAAAGACACAGATGGGGGTTGTTCCATGCAAATATGAAGTTACAGAAGTGACAATGGGTGTCTGGAAGCTTCGCTGCCTTCAGAGGACTGTTTGGCACACAGATACTATCCATGCTTCATCTCAGGACAGGACCTGCAGCTCTAAATGATGGGCATTCCAAATGCCCTCCTAGAAGATTTTATGATAGTGCCACTAATCTCCTTGTCAGGAAAAAAATGGCTCCAAATTTCTCATTTGTTCATGTATTCTTAAGTTATTCACAGCAAATTTCTTCCTATTTTCTGCAGTCTGGACATTTTATCTCCCCTCCCTGTTTACTCATTTCCTGTTTTTCTGTTTTTTCCGTGTATTTTTTTGCATCTTGAGATCTTTATAATTTCCTCACATATTGTACGTTCCTTTTTTTTTTTTTTTTCTCATTTAAAGATGTTTTCTTTGAATTTCATGATTTTGTCATCATCTTCCTTTCAAGAATCAAATTCATTGTTCTGGGTTTTGATCTTTCTAGATTTTGTGGCTCAGTAACTTGATGACTTTGTACAATTCTGACTGACCTGTTCATGCCATAAACCAACACTTGCCATAAACCCTCAGCAATTTTTTCTTTATCTGCCTTCTAAATCTTACTTTCCCATTAGTTCTTTGGAGACTTTTCTTTTCTAATGGGCACCAATGAACAGAGCTAATCTGTATTGTTCCTTTGTGCCATTTACTCTCAAATGACACTCCCCAAATTGTCTTTCTTCTACTTTTCTGCCATGGTTGTTTTAGTGACTCCTCCCAAATTATTGCTGTTTGTAAGTTTCATCAAGCGACTGATTATTTCCATTTCCAGAGATTAGCAAAGACGTTAAATGAGACACTTGCAGAATCCGAGTAGGCACATTTGTCTCCCTGAAACAATGTTTATAGCTAAGACAGCCACAATGATTTTTGGAGTAAAATCTCAGGAAATAATTTCTGAAAAGCCAAAAATGTATCATCAGAGTAATTTCTCACTGATATTGCAGTACTAGCAAGTATTGTTAGTGTGAAGTGTCAAAGGCCACACCAAATTAGGGCTGGCTTTCCTTTCCCTGCTTCAGTCTTCTGCACACAAGTATGTGTTACTTGGTTTCTGGAAAGCTTAGAGTATCCCTTCCAGACATGACATCACATGAGACAATATAGCTCCACCAAGGGTTAGATTACATTAGAAACTATCATTGATTACATTATCTGAGCTTTGCCATCATGGTGGCTACTTGTTATATATGCCGTCCAAACAACCAATGCTCCCTCCTCTCCCAAAAAAACTCAGAACAAAAGAAATCCATGCAGACAAAGCTTTCTAGTCTATCTGCATCTCCTTTGGGGAAAAGGATAAAGCACAAACAACACCAGGCAGATGGCAGCTATGTTATTTTCTGCCCTACTGGCAGGGGCTCAGAAACAACGGCAGTGAAAATGCTTAAGAACCAGGACAGAATAAAATCAAGTTTTCTCTTAGTTTCCTTTCCAACAGTTCAGTGTTTCATTTCAGCAAATGAGAATGTCATTGTAATGTCTGCAGTGGTAGAAATTCAGAATACCTATTTGTCAAACAATCTCTCCCAGAAAGTCTTGCTTATAGCTATTTATGGGCACATATATTGTGTGTACATTTATCTTTACTTTTGCAGTAAGTGGGGCTAGTATGGAATACCTGAGAGCTATAGAGGGAATATGAGCTTTACCCAGAACTCCCTTTGCATGATCTTCAAGCCACCCCTGTATTTGTTGCCATGCAGTCACACTTCCCAAATTCATGCTAGCAGTTCCTTTAATCACACCCCCACATGTTTTTGTTTGTTTATTAAGGGCCTTCTGCATGGCCTGGGGCAGGCAAAACAACTGAGACTTGCCACATTTCAGACTCACACCTGGATCTGGGATGCAAGTGTGATCTTTCAAGCGTGGTGTGTCTCAGTTACTGACTGTTCAATAAGCAGTAATGGAGAGGAGGGGGCTAGGTCTAGGCCACCTTGTATAGGTATTTACCTGAAACAACACACCTGTCTGTGTCCAGTGACCTTGGCTAGCAGTCCTGGGCTCCGTTGTCCACTGCTCTGTTCAACGCATACACAATTTGCAGCTACCTAAGCCTGCCATAATCACTGTGGTGTAGAGTCTGGATGGAGTCCAAAGTGTTTTGCCTGAGGTTGCAAGGAAGATCACCAAAGAAAACTGTGAATTGAATCTCTGAAATCCTAATTAATTTCCCTACTGGCAGGGGCCTCTCTCCCTCCTCTTGTGGTTTCATTTGCACACCTGAAATAATGAATTAAAATAGAGCAGGAATAAGAGGAATGAAGCTGTTGTGCTGGTGCAGTGCCTTGAACACACCCTCAGGGGGGAGCTCCAGCGTGCAGGCTGGCTTGCTTGCTACAGTGCAGGGATTGCAAATTGAACTCTGCTTGGGAGCTCAGGATACACATCTTCTGAGGCCTGAAGGGTTTGAGATCTCCTTGAGGGATTGCTTCCCCTCAACCCTGCCAAGAAGAAAGACCTACGTTTAGTGCTCTGTAGGTGGGGAGCCTGTGTGTGCAGCTGTACATTTACATAGGCATGAAAGAAACATGCACCCTTTGGGAAGTCTGTCTGTGAAGTCTTGGGCAGGGTGATACCAGAAGACTTCAGGAATGGTCCTCTAACTTGAAGGCCTTTAATATTTAATAATACAGGTGGTTATAGAAAATTTGTGATGACTAAGGGACTGACAATATTCTTGTGGGATAGAGCATGAATAAAGATTTCCTCCCGTCCCTTGTTTCTCATTGTCTAAGTATTGACATGAATGTCCTTTAAGTTTTATCTTCCACTGGCATGAAAACTCTTCTCCAAAGATTTCTGGTTTCACATTGCCTCTTATTGTACTATCAAATGTTAACTGAGTTGAAACAGCAGACTCTTGTGGTCTATCGTTTTGGTACAAAATAACTACCTTAACAAAAGTAAAATAGACAGGGGGTAAGGTACAGTTCATCAAGAGTTTTTGCATTCCCTTGTGTTGTTTTTTATCCATTTTAAAAAAATCACCTGGTTTAATATTTTTTAAAATGGTTGCCAGGCGGGGATGTTTCGGAGCTAAACTATATATTTTAAACAGCTTTGACCTGGTGATCTCAGAGGGGAAGAGGAAAAGTGGCTGAAACCACCAGCAATCTCCAGCTGCATCTATGGCTTTGGACAAGTTTGATCTGAACCCAAACACTGACAGATCAGGGCCTGTGCTGTGCAGTTTTTCATTTGATACTCTCCAGCTTTGATTTCTGGGGAGGGGAAAGGAAAGGGTGGGTAGCAGATCAAAGGCACCAGCTATGTCCACACCCTCACGTTAAATCCGAACTCACTTGCTTTAGGTTGTTAAAGAAGACGGAGGGAAAAAAAAACAGAAAAAATATAGGAGGAAAAGTAGAAGAAATAATGTTTGCACAGAGAGAGGGAAAATAGAGGATATGAAGCTCATATTCCATTGAAAGTTAAGCCATGCAAATGTAAACGTTACAGAGAAACATGCACACTTTTTTCTTCAGTTTTGGCATAAATGCCTTCTATTATTCCACTGTCAAGAATGGGACAGGAAGGTTGGTTTTACCCAGTCCTTCTTGTGCCACACTGGCAGAGTTGTAGTGGATCATTTGAATGTGCATGGTGCCTTCTCAGCTGGCAAAGAGCAGATGTAAAATGGAGAAGAATCACCAGATGCCACTGGAAGATGTAAAGTTACATCAACACTTTGTTCAGGGAGACTAAGCCAAGGAGTGGGTTGAGTTCTGGTGCTCTCCTCTGATCCATGTCTAGATGTCCATCCCCTCTCTGATAGATAGCCTATGACTGAGCTCACACAGCCCACAAATCCCATCTGCCTCTGAGGCACATGATCTCAAGCCTCTTCTAAAGTGGATTCTGGGGTGGGCTTATTTGTCCAGCATTAGTTGCCAAGAAAGCAGCTGGGAAATGCAGAGGCAGCTGGGCCGGGCATGGTGAACGTCCTTAGAGATTGATGTAGTAGAAGAGTGTAGATCCAGACAGGGATCCAAACTGGAGGGATTTCAGGCCATTTAGTTGGCGTCAGGTTGATTGTCTGACCTGGAAGGCATAGCTGGGCAAGGTGCCATGAGAATAGGCTCAAATAAACCAGTACCTGAAAGTATGGGACTGGCTGAGGGAGTAGGACTGGAGTACAGTCTGTGAACCCTGAGAAGCTGTATCTAGATCACTGAGTAAGTTCTGATGCATCAGGTTGGCTTTGTCAAACAGAAAAAATTTCCTTTTCAATAGCCACTCCTAGGGCATAAGGAACTGTTCATGGGGACCAAAACCTTTCATGGGGTCAGTGGCAGTTTGGAATAATGGTTGGATTAAATATAATTTTGTTTATGTATATGTATGTATACTAGGGATCACAGCCCACTGTGCTATAGATAAGGGTGAGTATATGGCTGTTGGAAAGGGCCTTGAGGCACTTCTTGGACTAAACTAGGGTTTGTCTTGCCCAGACATTTTTACAACAGCTTTTACAGAGAAACATCCATCCTTTAATGGAAGAGAGACAGGAGATGATTTGACCAAGAGGGATTAAGCTGGGGGTCTCCATCGCTGCATCAGGAGGAGTGCAAAATGAAGGACGTGTTGCACGATACTCCAAAGCTCTGAAAGTGAAACCAAAGAGCTTTGGAAAGGATGCCAAAATTAATCTGTTAATGATGCAACTTGTTGCTGGTGAAATATCATAAAGAAAGTTAGAGGAAGTTTTTTAAGGATCTGATTTTAGGGGTTGTACTCTTTCCTATTTTCTGTGTAGCTGGGAGTGCTGTTTGCCAATGATCCACAAGCAGAATAGCTTTTGCTCTGGGAGACAGAAACATTCTTCCAGAGTGAAGCCTTTTTGGCAAGAACTGACCAACCCAAACTCCTTTTCAGAAAGGGCAACTTATGCTAGGACAGACAGAATACCAATCCTCTGCAAACTTAGACTCCAAGAGAGCTAAATGCTAACAAAAACTTTTGCTGGAAGGATTTCCTGCAAGGGCAGGGGTTGTTCTGAAGATGTGATTCAAACTCTTCCGAAGTATTTATTTTCTATCGCTGCGCTCTGTCATTTACCTTAATTAGTTAGCTTACTTGTCACTGGGTTGTCCCTCAGGAGGACATCAGAGATCATATTCACAATGTCCTCAGTCTTTCCTTCTTATCTGCTGAAGCTACAAAAGCAAAAATGGGCCATGCTCCTTCCCTGGTGTGCTGTCAATAGTTTACACTTCAAATGAACTTGGTCTAGTAAGCCATTTTCCCTTAACAATCCTTTCCTAATGCTAAATTAGGTAAGTTATAGTCAGCAATTTCTGGCAGAAGCTTGATCAAGAAGTTCTCCCTTGTAGGAACAGGGAAAGATTGTTAGCTGTTTATCTGTCTTGATATCTGCATTCCTGCTGATATGGGGTGTAGAGGCCTCTGTTTGTCCTCATATCTAGAATAGCAAGAAACACATGCATAGTCACTTACAAATATACTTCTGCCCCAGCCTGAAGGGTCTACCAGGTAGTTTGTCTACCAGGAAGTTCATTTTGAATGGCATTGTTTGTTCGTTGATCTCACTGATAGTGACAGCAAAGGAGGCCCCACTTAGGAAGCCACTGCAAAAGACTTGTCTGATTGCATTTATTAATAATCTAGGCTGTATTTGAGTGATTCATCTAAGAAGGGAATGCATCCCACTGCACAATCCATGCACCAAGACATGCACCCCTTGCTTTCATGAACTATTCTAAAAGGTGTAGGAGAAACAGCATAGAGAAGGGAGTATTGAGTTTGGAAACAATATACTAGTTGATGTGTAGCATCCAAGCATAACTGATAAGAGAGTAACAGCTGCTGAGCTACCAGTAAGCACACCAGAGAACAACATATCCCATACAGAGACATGAGACACATTGCTCAGAGGACAGCCTGGAACCCAGACATGACTGCCTGGCATTAATATAATGGCACAGAGCCATTGGGTGTAAAGACCATGTGGGTTTAAGAGAACTAGCACAGATGGCTTCTGCCCTAAAGCCAGTATGATAATAAACAGCATGTGCTATTTCCTCATCATCTATCACAGAGGCTACCCCTGTCCAGAGAAAGCAAAAGATTGATTATTCTTGGCTGATCTTTTCTTGTTGGACAGAATCTTCCTGGTTCATATTCAGATTTAGTAGAATTGGATCTTGTCATTCTCAAATTACTAGTTCAGCTGCTCTGTTAGGGGAATGTCCAGGAATGGAGAAGAAGGAGAGAGGTTCCAAAACTTGAGAATGGAAAGTCTGAGACATGTAGTTCTCCTTTTTGCTCTCAATATGATTTTGAACTATATTTAATGCAATGTCAGCTTTACGAGGTCATTGGCTCCAAAGTCCAACACCCAAACAAGTTTCCTTTGGTAATGTGAACCATCATGAATTGCATCTCCTATTTGCTTTGCTGTTTGCATTTGCAATGAAAAGCAGAAGGTTGAAGAAAGACAAATGAAAAAAATGAAGCATGTTCAGTCAGGAAAAACTCATGGCACAGCAGTCCCCTTATTTGTCACCATTACAAATATGTGAGACTTCCAAAGCCAAAAGTTCATATCGACCTTGATAATTGCATCAGCAGCAGGGAGGCACCTCCAGCAATAAGGGAGATCTCATTCTTGATTGCTGGAATTCTAATCATTTGTTTTTAATTTTGTAGGTATTTAAACAGATAAGAAGAAACAAAGATTCTTTGCTGGATACTTGCCTTAGAACAACTATTGATATTGCTCCATTTACCTGAGGCTAACAAGTTTCTTTCTTCACCTCTGTCTAGGTGGTATCTCTAGAGATTGAGTTCCTTGAACTAATGCATGTGAGCAAAAGGACTTAGTTCAAAACATCATACAGACAAGGAGAATCTTTGCACGGATTTCCAGATGCTATGGGGCAGATCATAAATAAGTGCTGCTTTACAGCTCCAATAGTACAGTGCTGATCACCTTTGTCTGCAAAAGCAGGGACCTTCAAAAAAGCAGGGATCTTCAAAGATTTTTCCTCTCCAGAAAATGCAATCTTAAATAGACACACAACTCCCCAGAACCTCTTTATAATATGTCTGCAAAAAACCACATTCTACTGCACCAGTTCATTATTCATTCTTTAAATAGTCACCGACACATCAGTTCAAAGACAGTTTTAAAAAATGGTCAGAGCAAGTAATTGAACCTGATTTTGAATGATCATTTCATACCCAACTTTAAGCACAAATAGAAAAGATGCAGACATACTAAATTCACTCTATCTTTATGATTAGAGAACACTTAGAATTGCACAGACTAGAAGTAGAAACAAGAGGTTAAGCATTTAAAATTAGGATAAATTTAATTCATTTTGTTGCCAGATTTGAACCTGACAAAACAGACTATCTACACATTTTCCACTAGTTGCTACCTTCCAGAATAGATGATGGATAGGAAACATCAAGCCAGAAGTTGATGCTACAGTAAGCTGTAAGCAAAAGGGAATTATAATTGAAAGCATTTCCATATTATGGGTGCTGCTGAGTGGCTGCCATGTTAATTCTATGATCCCTTCTTCTAAAACAATCTTCCACTTGGATACCAAGTATAACTCCTGCCAAGAGGTCTCTGAAATGCCATCAACAATTGTGCTTTCTGACAAAAAGATAAAGTTAACTAATGGTAAGCACCCTTTACTGATGAACTCAAAAAAACCCCACTGGCTTCTCTTCCTGGAGAGACAGCAAATAATGTGAGTCATGTGCATTAATATTTTTGCACTGACATAACTTTGGCACAGGCCTTGGGTTCTTGCAAAGGTGCCACCTGGAACCGACAGCATACATTTAACACAACACAGAGCAACAGTCATATAAAATCAAATCACAAGACCCTATCCAGCAAAGGGACATAGAGGATATCTGGGGAAGAAGCATAGGACACAAGGCAGATGCAGCATGAGCCTCCTCTTAGCAGTCCTCCCATGGCCTCTGTGCAATTTAAAGTCATCCTGGACCACAAGTTTTTTCTCATATTACTGAGATTAACCGCCACCAAGACATATCACTAATGGACTAATCACATTTTGAGCAGTTGTAAATCAAGTTATTATAATAAAGTAACTACTAATTGTCCTCTATTCAATTCCTTTGCATCTTTCATAATTCTATAATGTTCTATCATACTCCTCTCAGCCACTTTTTTTATAAATAGAAGCTCTCTAGCCTGTTCAATGCCTCCTGGCAAAACTGTAGTACTGCACCTTTTTCCAGCTTTATTATATCTATTTACTGGATTGGGTCCAGAACTCCCCACTCAAAGCCTCAATCTATACCATGGTGAAACTGTTCTCTGTTTTGGTCTCAGTTGCATTCCTGATGTTCTGTGGACCTCTGTGACTTCCAGTGGGCACTGTGCTGACATTTTACGTAACCGACTGTCATGACTCGAAGATCTCCTTGTGAATAGAAATAACTAAATTATAGCTTATCTGGATAGTGATTCTCCCCGCCCATCCCCATGTGCATTACTTTGCATTCATCAAAACTGTAGTTATGGACTTGAAATGCCTGATCCCTCAGTTTCGTTAGTAATTTAACAGTTAATTTAGTAATGGCGAGTCATTTTAACCACAGCCAGGGTTGTTGTCACCTGAATAGATTAGTGGTTCATTGATACAGCAATCTAGAACTTCATCTTACATGTTTGGCTAAGCTAATTTTTCATTATGTTGTAGCATAATGTAGATTGTTTATAACTGAACCAAGGCCAACTTCATGCCCAGATGGGAGCAGCACTGCCCTGGCAAGCTGGGCAGTCTGATCAAAAAAAGAAAATAATTTAAATTGTCAGGAGAATCTATCTTCCAGTATTCTTCCTAGCAGCCATACATTCTCTGACATCTCAAGATTTAGAAAGTTTAGCAGGTCTTTGCACTTCCCAATACATGAATGGGAGCCTTCATTCTGCCATTTCATGGTGGCTTCAGTTCTGTTCTGTCTCCTTTTCTCCTTAGCCCCTTGCCTTTTCTGATGCCCGTCTTAAGCACACAGACATATTCATGAAATCATCAGCTCCCCTAAACTTTCTTCTGAAAATCTGTATCACCATATGGCTGCAAAACATTCTTCTGCAGGATCGGATATTATGTACAAATTGCTCTGCTTATCCTTCATTGTGTTGCTTCCTCTTCATTGTGTTGCTTCGCCATACTGACATACTTTCTACAGATATTGACATTCTGCATCAAGGACTGCCCTGTTTGGTTTTGGTTTACACAGAGCCCAGCCTAACAGGTACCTTATTTTAAAATATGAGGAAAAGATGTTTTAGAGGATGATGTTACAGCCGTCATAGAAAGAGCTGAGATAATGTATTTTTGGAGAAAAGAAAGAAACATAGAAACATAGAAATGTCTGGGTTGGAAGAGACCTCTAGAGGTCATCTAGTCCAACCCCCCTGCTGAGAGCAGGGACATCCTCAACTAGAGC
>JANHGN010006134.1:0-11403 GCA_024605025.1 Megaceryle maxima
ATCCCTGGAGACATTCAAGGTGAGGCTTGACAGAGCTCTGAGCAACCTGCTCTAGTTGAAGATGTCCCTGCTCTCAGCTGGGGGTTTGGACTAGATGACCTCTAGAGGTCCCTTCCAACCCTGACATTTCTATAATTCTATGATTCTACGATTTATGCTTGGGGAATTTGAAGAGGAGTGGAGATAATGAGGCATTGCATCTGAGAGCTAGTGATATAGGATACAAACATGTAAAAAGACTGCCAAGTTCTGGTTCTGCCCTAAAACCCTTTTACCCTGTATTTCTAACATCACTGGATTAAATAGTAACCAACATTATCACTTCACAGCACTCACCTGAGAACTGACACACAAAAATAATGATGAGCCCACACAGCTTTTTGCAGAGTATTCTCAAATTATCCTGTCTTGTATCTCTATGCACATCACTCATGTTGACTTCTCTGAATTCAGCATCCTTCCAGGACGTGATTACTTGATTACTTAAAGTACTGCCCATATACCATTTTCTCAGTATAACCTGAATGTTAATATTTTGTAAGTTTGAAATGGTTGAATGTCAACACAATTTACAGTCTATTTTAATTATCTTGAACAAACAATTATCATTTCAATTCCGTAACTATGGAAATAAAAAGAATAAGACAAGATGGAAAAATAAGTGACAGAATCACCTGCACAGAAATGATAGTACATTGGTTAAATAGAGGCCAAGAGAGAAGAACAGTGCAAAGTGTCAATGGTGACCCAGCATCCAGGAAGATTAATAGTAAAGGCCATTATTTTGCTGTTCAATTTGAAATGGGATTCCCCTTTGACATAAAAATTTAGTCATATTGCCAAGATATTCCCATTACTCTTTTCCTTACCTTTTGATGTTCTTGAGGTGTACCCTCATGTTTGCATAGTATGTTATACTGTTTTTCTTTTTTTTTCCTCCCATATACCTCCTTCTGGCTGCTCTTGCTGAGTTTCTTTCACCAATCTTCTCTCCATCCCTCCAGTAGAGCCTTTCTGTCAAGACAGCTTCTCATTCCTCCTCTTTCCCACTTTACCCCATCCAGTCTCTTTTCCAGCAGCCCACTCACTCTTTCCACTTTCAGGGGCCAAAGGGTTTGTCAACACTTCTCCCTCCTGAGCACTCTTTTCTGCCATCTTCCCTATGTAAAGTGAGAGAAGTTTAAGCAAACAAATGTAATAATATCATCATGCCACAATGAACTATGTTCTTGTTGCCACCCATATCTTTATTAGCTTTCCCTTCTACAATCTGTCTGCCTTGTCTTGGGTAACAAACTACATGCAGTCCTAGGCAGCAAACTCTTGGAATCAGCAAAAAAATCTTTCCATTTCAATGCTCTATGACAAGTAAGTGAAACATGTTCCATACTGCTAACGATTACATGTTTTTTTATGAGCTCTGAATTTGATGAATCAACACCAGGGAAACCCACTATTTTTCCATTCCCTACACAGTGGTTTTAGATTCTACTGCTTAATCAAGTGACGCTTAGCTCATTTGAACTGACTTATGTACAATTCTCAATCGTCAATTTCCTGCAGTCTAATCAACAGCTTAATAACACACAGTAAACAGTCATCACGCTCGATCCTAGCAGCACACTGCATGTTGAGGCAGCGATCTTGAATTCAAGGACAAAACTCACTCTGGGTGGACCCTTATTGGGCCAGAGACTGATTTTCATTTTCCTTGGCAACCAGGAGGAAAGCTAGTCATTTGGTGCAGTAGATGTATCAATTTGCTTTTGGTTGTGTTTGGGGTTTTTTTAGTCAAAGAGCAAATTTGGCACAGGTTTGTATTTGCTGTATAAAACACTAATACCTGGAGGCAGTTAAATGAAAGCTAGAGAAAGCAGCTGTAGCTCAGTAGGCTTTATGAATTGTAGAACATTTGAGCAAAAGCCTGTTTGAAATGTGATAAAGCAAATAAATTTAGGAGTGACTTCTGAAGCCGAGTTCATCAGTTATTCCCATTAGGGTTCACAGATTTCAAATATATACCACCCCCCTGAAAACACATTATCTATCTGTTTCTTTCCATTGCAGCATTAGCTGAAACATCTATATGGAAATATTTCAACTTATTTGCAAGGAATACACAGCTCTTTAATTTGTCCAAACTTCTCATAATCTCACACTTTAAGGCTAGGTATCTGGAAGAATAAATTCACCAGATACATATATATCAAGACCAGCAGGATGTACTTTCATGTGTTAAGTTGTAATGACATCATTATGCTGTAATGACATCAATGCCAGTAATATCCCACTAAACAAAGTTTTTAGTTAAGGAACACTAAATCCATAAATCTACAGGTTAAATTTACCAATTCAGTAAGCATACTTCTCATATATTACCAGCAGAACTATGTGTGTGTGGATTTGCAGGTGCTATAGGCAAAACACTGCCTGGAGTAACCTGCCTTTAGTAGCTCAGAAGCTCTGTGTGTTATGGTTGGTGAATTAAAGATGTTGCTTGCATTCCATCTTTAATTTTCCAGTTCTGAATTGCAGTCAAAATCATAATGTTGCAGTTAATAACCAGCAACAGTTTGACAAACTGGATGACACAATTTGTTGCCGAGATAAGTAATTTCTTCCAACTGGAAAATAGAACATCACTCATAATCTAGAGGAATTGTGTATGGAAAATGTATCTTTTAATAGGAAAGTGGCACTGATGTAATGAGTGTATAATTACATTTTAAAAAATGTTTTCCCAGCTACTCTCAGCAGGGGGATGTCTGTTTGTGTTGGCATTTATATGCTTGTTATTGTTTAGGTCTCGCTTCTGGGTATTACCTTTGCATTGCTCACAGACAGAATTCCCCTTCTATTCATAATTTTCCATTCAAAGAAAACACATTTTTATCAGAGAGAAGTTATGCTTTTTGAGCATAACTCAAAAAGTGTTAGGAAATTTGGTTATGGTCTCTGCATCTGGTGTGACTTAACTCCCTTGCAGTTTCAGTGTATTGTGCTTTATTGTTTAAAATTATTTCAACATTTATATGTGATGTATCTGAAAGACCATGAATGGCTTAAAGACAAAACACAGTTATATGAATGACTCTAGGGCAGGGGAGGCAAATACAATGATATTCTGTATTTGGAACTATCAGACAGAGTGAATTCACACTTTAAATGTTTGGACACAGTTTATCTAGAAGCAAGTAGTCGTTTGGGGCCCAAATTGAGCATTTTTAAACGGCTGAAGGATAATAGAATAAACCTCACACTAATAGACATCCTACTTAACTCCATCAGGGTCAAAAAAATTTCAAAAACACGGGGTCAATGCCTGCAGTAATGGTTTTCTTTTCAGACACACTGTAACAAAATAGTATTTCTATATTAGAAATACTAGGATAACCAAATCAATTAAAATCTGGTTAAATTGATACCACTTGCCATGAGCAGAACATGTCAACCTATCTAATGGGCAAGTATAAGCACACAGTTCATTACATGGCAGATGGTCACACAGTTTGTGATAGAAAACTGCATGTTGCCTAAATCCCCCTGAGGTATCTGTACCTGTAGCTGAAAAGGACTTTGACCAGAAAGAGAAAAACAATTTTTTGAGTATCTGAAATATGCCTTGGCTGAACTGCCATCGTCTTATCTCTAAGGCTATCTGTCTTGTAATTCCTTCCAGCCACATCATTCTTCTGTGGCCCAGATTCTGTTAACATTATACTAAATTTATTGCACATGCATTATTCTACTTAAAATGTGAGACTAACTCCAGTGTGACTGCACTGTGTGAGATCACAATTTCTCTATGGTTGGTGTGTAAATGGAAACTCATGTACTTTGGAAACAGATATGCTTAGGGAACTGAAAACTCTAACAGTATGAAGAGAGTTACTTAAGTTATTTAAGTAGGCTTTACTTTTTTTTTTTTTTAATAGACTTGCTGAACAATTATTCATTCAGAAATGGTAAACCATCAAAAACCACAATGGTGTAAGGTAAAAACTACAGACCAAATAAGGCCAAGATCCCTTCTAATATGATTATAGTTGCACATTAAGGATATTCATGATCTACAAAGAGTGTAAGAGCATTCAAACCCTGGCTCATCTATACACAGTTTAACAGAGCAGAGAGAACATATTTAACCAAGCTCGAGCCAAAGCATTTATTTTCTTTTACAATACTAAATGTCTGTCTTTGCTGCTTGGCTTGTTATTTCTACAGCAAAGGAAAATAAATCCCTAGACCACGGTGTGGAAGACAGAGAAGAAGCATGACAAAACTTCTTAGGGTAATGAAGAAATTCCTAATTAAAGACAGAGCTGTTGGCAGTGCATGGGTACTCTGGCCTTCCTCACCTACAGTTAGCATTTTATAGCTTTCTTTGTGGCTCTTCATGCAGTTTGGATTTACACTGCAGAAACATTATGTTAGACAGACCAGAAGAAACACTTCAGAAATAGTTCAGAAAAGAATCGCAGTAGAACCTGGAATAAAATGGAAGTATCTTCCAACTCACTGGTGCATGTATATTACTTCAAAAAGTCTCTCTAATTAAATGCCACTTGGGACTTGCTGCAGATAATATGCAGGAATGTATTCCTGTTCATCATCTTTTTCTTGACCAAAATTTAATTCTGTCCCAGATACAGTCAGAGCTTTGTTAGTCCCTCATTTGCTCAAATGCCAGTGCTAATGAAAGCAGGGGATTCCACTTGCAAATTAATACTTCAGTTTAGATGTTTATGTGTGGAGGACTACATGCACACTCCATGTCCAGTAACTCCCAGTATAGTTACTGGAGATGCAGTCAATACTGTCAGTGGAGCCTGGAGAGTTATTCAGCTCATCTGGCAGCAGGCATGTACAATTGATGAGTGAATTGCCACCTAGACTTCACTGGCTGTATTGACCGCATCTCCATGGACTAAAGTTGGAGTGTAAACAGTTCAATTTAGCTGTCTTAATCTCTGTGTACAGTGCTGACATGAGTGATGTTCTTAGTCATGTCAGAATGAACTACTGAATGGAGTTTAAAAAATCCCAAACTAAGTTAATGTTATTTGGTAGTATTATGACAAGGAACCTCTTACGTAGATATGTAGCTGCTTAAACAGAACCTTCCTGAGTGTTTGAAGCACCTAAACCTGATGTGCTTAAAATCACCAGTTGCAATTTTATATCCTTCCATAACTAATTTCCCATAAGCTTTTAAAGACCGAAAGGACCATAGCGATCGTCTACATAGAGCCTCTGGTGAATACAGATAATTACTGTGTCCTACGTTGAAAGGCATCATTCCCCATAGTCACTGCCCTTAATGCTGCTAGATATGGATCCAGTGCAGGTCATGGGCTAAGCCAGACTCACACAGCTGTGCAGCTGTGTACCTCCCACCATGGGCTGTGGCTTTAGGCAGCGCTCCACTTACGGAACAAATTCATCTCAAAAGTTCTTGGTCACCCCGCACTGGTTTGGGAGAGGGCATGAGGGGCAAATGGATGTTCTGATGTTAGTGCCTTTGAAGCTCTCGTGTTTGAGACAAGGATTGTATTTCTGCAGCTTGAACCTGGCTGCTGAAATACCAAAAATGTCCTACATGTTCCCGTGAATAATCGTTCACTTTGAATATTTTTGAGTGAAGGTACCTAAAAAAATTTGATCTTATAGCAATTTTTGTATTACGTTGATGAAACAAACTCCCTATTTCTTTGTAAGGTGTGCAGAGGGAATGCCTCTTGTGCCATTTAATCAGTTTTGCTTTTGACTTCATTTGAAGCAAAGACGGGCCTACAGTGAATGCACATCCAGGGGATATTACACCCAGATGCTTTTCAATGAAATGTTTACCCAATTTTTAAAAATTCCTTATTTAATGATTTTGACAGACAGTATTCTCAGTACTTCAGGCTGGCTTATACATGTTGCATTTCTCTACAATGTATTTATGTAGAAAAACCTAGCTCAGCTGCAGCCTTTGATGTTGAAAGAGGTGTTTATACATGGCTTTACTTAGTAAATTCCTTTCCAGCCAAATGTACTGAAGTATTGGGAGTGTCACACTGTGAAGCACAGTCTGAATAATTCCTATTACCTGGAGTGCACAGAGGAAAGAATGTTTTGACAATATTCATACTTGCAGCTGTTCAGGTCTTGTGCATATGTATTTGCAAACCTTAGATACCTTGCATGTATATCATCAGTCAGACATAATATAATAGAATCATAGAATGCCTTGGGTTGGAAAGGTCATCTATTCCCCTGCAGAAAGCAGTGACATCCTCAACTAGATCAGGTTGCTCTGAGCCTCATCAAGCCTGACCTTGAATGTCTCCAGGAATGTGGCCTCCACCACATCCCCGGCAACCTGTTCCAGTGCTCCACCAACCTCATAGTAAAGAACCTCTTCCTAATGTCCAATCTAAATCTACCTTTCTCTAGTTTAAAACCATTGCCCCTCGTCCTATCACTACATGCCCTTGTTTCTCCCCAGCTTTCTTGTAGGCCCCCTTCAGATACTGAAAGCCTTCTCTTTTCCAGGCTGAACAATCCCAACTCCCTCAGCCTGTCCTCATAGGAGATGTGCTCCAGCCCCCTGATCATCTTCATGGCCCTCCTGGACCTGCTCCATCAGGTCCATATCGTTCTTGTGTTGAGGACTCCAGAGCTGGTCACAGTACTCCAGATGAGGTCTCACCAGAGCAGAGGGGCAGAATCACCTGTCTCTTGATCTGCTAGCCATGCTGCTTTTGTTGCAGCCAGGATACAATAGGTTTTCTAGGCTGTGAGTGCACATTGCCAGCTCTTACCCAGCTTTTCATCCTCCAGCATCCCCAAGTCCTTTTCTGCAGGACTGCTTTCTATCAGCTTATCACCTAGCATGTACTGATAATGAGGATTATTCCAACCCAGGTGCAGGAACCTGCACATGCTCTTGTTGAAACTCCTGAGGTTCATGTGAGCCTACTTCTCTAGCTTGTCCAGGTCCCTCTGGATGACATCCCATCAAATATAATGGAGAGTGGATTGGCAACTGCGTCATCCAGTTCCCTCGGGACTCTGCGATGCATCTCATCTGGTCCCATAGACTTGTGTATGTTCAGGTTCCACAGGTGGTCGCAAACCTGATCTTCACTTACAGTGGGAGGGACTTTGGCCCCCTTGTCACCACTTTGTGGTCTTTTAACTTGGGAGGTGTGGGGAGAGAGGTTGCCAGTGAAGACCAAGGAAAAAAAGTTGTTGAGAACATCAGCCTTCTTCTAGTCTGTTGTTACCAGCTTGCCATTCTTGCTCATTGGAAGGGGACATTTTCTTTAACCTCCCTTTTCTCACTGATGTACCTGTAGAAGCTCATCTTGTTATTCTTTGCATCCCTTGCCAAGTTCAGCTCCAGCTGTGCCCTGGCCTTCCTGACCTCATCCCTATGCAATCAGGCAGCATCTCTGTACTCTTGCCAAGATACCCATCCCCACATCCACTGCATGTGCAGCTCCTTCTTGCCTTTTAGTTTGACCAGCAGGTCTCGATACAGACATGCTGGTCTCTTCCCTTCCTTGCTTGATTTCTTACACCTGGGAATCAAGAGCCCTTGTGCTCTTTGGAAAGTCTCCTTAAAGATCTGCCAGCTCTATAATATAAATCTTCCCTCAGCAAATTATAAAATATTATCTACATAGTAAGTAAAATGTACTGATACATTGAAATGTGTTGCCTGAATTTTGAAGCTGTTACAAGCATTTTGATTCTAGACACTATTATTAACCTATCAGGGTGTTTAAATATGTCAAATTAGAAGTCTGACAGCAGAAGGCTGGTTAACATTGTAGAAAGGAAAAAGATGTGTTCAAACATTTCTCCTTACATAAAAGCTTTAGAAACAATATTACGTATAAGGCTGAAATTAGTCTGCTAATTTCTGGTGTGTTTTAAAAGAACAGTGGGTGAATTTCATGGGTTTGAAAGTAAATCTCTCATAACACTGTTCTTGGTTCCTCTCCTGCAAACCAGCCATATGCATGCTGGCACCAGCACACTTTTCACCAGCATGCACCACAGTGATGCAAGGAGGGTCTGCCAACCCCAGGAAGAGACTGCCTTCAGAGCTTTTTTTTTCTAGATCAGGGCTGAAGTGTGGTCTTTAGATGCTGTGCCTGTGCCAAATCCAGGAAGGTTCCTACCATAAATGTCAGGGTTTGAGGTGCAAAATCATGGTGCCCTGAAGGTTTCCCTTTCTATGCAAGGGTGGGATTTAGGAACAGGATGCAGTACGAAAAGCAGACCCTACAGTGCGCCTGCCAGGTCCTACAGCCTGGAGAAGGAATGATGGTGACAGTGTCAGAAGTGTTCTCCTGCTTGTGGTGAGCATCTGGGTTGAACATGTAGTTCATGGGGCTCTATGGCTGTGGGAGACCAGGCTGGGCACATGTTCCTATATGCATTGGCCCCAGTCAGGTCCCAGCAGAAGGTGGATTTGTTTTAATTTAATTATTTTATCTGCATACCATCCTTCAGGTGTACTTTCAATACTTCTTCTTAAGAAAACATCAACATCTTTCACATTGAGGTAATTATTTAAAAAACATTGTGAGATTCACAGTGAAATCCTGAGAGCTGACAACTGTGATACATAGCATGCTTGAAATGAAGGCTGCTATCAGGCCATGAAGTGCTATCACACAACACTCCCACATGATAGGGGCAGTCAGCCAGAGGTGACGTTTGAAGACACTGTGATTTTTCTCCAGCAGGAGCAAATACATAGTTTTCTCATGGTCTGAGATAAACATTTCATTCATTAATGTGTCTCACAGAATTTACAACTGCTGCATCAGTAGAGATAAAATGCAGCAGTCATGGACTAAAATACTGCATCTCCTGTAACGGGGCTTGAGGTAGCAAATTACCAATTTTTCTTTTCTGTGTATCTGCAGACATGCAAATACTCAACAGCATGTGATTTTTTAAACCTTTACTATGACTGTTCATAAGAGTATATGGAGCACTGAGCTCTTACCAAGTTCAACTATTTCCTTCAGAATTAGGCCTACAGTTGTAATCTGTGAACAATGGAGATTGGGGGGGGAAAAAAAAAAAGACGACTTTACACCCTGGCAATTTGGCATTTTACTTTGAGTTCAAGCATAATGAGGTAGAACAAAAAAATAAAGGGGAAAAAAAAAAACAAACCAGCACCAAATTTGAGGAACTGCTAGTAAAAGGTATAAAAACTACTAATCCTCTGGAAAAAACATCAGAAGGAGGAAATCTGCCAGAAGTCCAGGAAGATGATCAAAGTATAAAGTCTCTGAGAAGTCTCTGATAAAAAGCTCAGAGAAACTAGAGATATTCTAGGAAAAGAATGTAAAATAAATCTTCTGTACACACAGTTACATTGAAGGAGTGTGGGGAGGTTCCCACACTGGGAATCTTCCTTCCAGGAGACATTGGATGCTCTTTTTTCAAACTAAAATGGAAATAGTAAAGTTCATGCAATAAATAGACAAAATGAATGATAGCATATCAGAAGAATCAACAGGAACAGATAGGCCAAAGAGTTTTAAAGGAATTCAAAGTTGAAATATTTGACATTTCAACAGCACTGTCTAACCTCTTTTTAAAAATTGCCTCAGTACCAGAGGCTGGAAGTTAGTTAATTTGATACCAGCTTTCAAAACGTTCAGAGGAGATGGAAGGATCTGCAGAACAATAAGTTGATGGCTGTACTGGGCAAATTGGTATAAATTTTGAATTAATGGCCAGGCTGGAAGACATGACATAAATATTGGGAACAGTCAGCATAAATTTTAGAAGTAGAAATTATGATTGAGTGGAGTAGCTCTGAAAATGCTCTGACAGAGGCGGCAGAGATGATCAGAGACAGCAAACCTCTCCTATACCAGAACAGACTGAAGAGACCAGGAGTCCCCATCCTTGCAAAGACATGATTCACCATAGTTAGGGGAAGGTCATATAAAAAGTAGGATGTACATGGGTAAGTCTGGTAAAAGAATACTGTCCACCATAATTTCCAGTATAGGAATTGGGATCCATTAAATGAAGCTAGCAGGTGACCATTTTGAAACAAGTTGTTTGTTTTGTCATCTAATGGAACAGTCATCTAAGCAGTGGAACTCTTCACCTCAGGACATTGTGGACACTGAAAGTTTACAAGAATCAATTGGCCAATTAAGGAAGGAAAAAATAATTAACTGAGGAAATAAAAATGAAATCTCACTAACTATAAAGGTACCTGCACTGAACTGCAGATTGTTCAAGACTGGCAGAATGCTTGGGGAAATGCTGCTGCATGTTTGCACTACTCTTGCTCTCCTGTGCTGCCCGGTGCTGGGGACAGGGTGTGGTGATACAGGAATGGGGAGAATGATATGGGATGAAACAGGTGACCTAATGCACCTGAATTTATATTGTTATGTTCTTCTGAGCTTTTCAATTACAGTGTGTCATGGAAGTGTAAGACTGACAAAGTATGTTCCAAAAATCAGTTTAAAGGTGTCAGGAAAAAGGTAGAGCAGTCAAACTGGACAGGGCTCTTATACTACAAACACTTTGACAGACACAACTTACAGGTTCAGAATGTCAGTTGGGAACTAATACTGCATGGTGTGTACCTAAATTTAAGCTTAGAATGATGATTCAAAATATGCAAACAACTGGCCTATAAAGTGAGGACACTTGATCCCTGTAGGTTACTTTGAACAGTGTCTCAGTCCAAAAGGGGCTTCCAGCAGGCTCTGTTTACACCCAGTTGGATCAGGGTTTCTGGTCATATAGAGCTCTTAGTGGTTGAGGGGCTTATTGGCTGTGGTGGTCTTTGGTAGGCTCAGGTGCTTGGGGTGCGTGACTGGGGCTCTCTCTCTATGTGATCTGCAGCCCACGCACTTCCTGCCAAACTAGCCACCATGTCCCCTGTACTGTGCTATTAGATCCACCAGGAAGGGGGAAGTGCACCTGCCACACACTGTCCTCCTCAGCTGTCCACACAGATATGTGGAGGACCAGATCAGTAAAGGTATTTGATTTTCAAAGGAGCTGAAACAGTCAAATAGTAGTAGGCACCTCTGGTGGGTTGACCCTGTCTGGGCACCAAGTGCCCACCAAAGCCCCTCTGTCACTCCCCTCCTCAGCTGGACAGGGGAGAGGAAATATAACACTTGTAGGTCAAGATGAGAACAGGGGAAGACCACTAATCACTCACCAATTACTGTCACAGGCAAAACAGACTTGACTTGGGGAAATTAATTTCATTTATTACCAATCAAATGAGAGTAGGATAATTAGAATAAAAAATAAATCTTACAAACACCTTCCCCCCACCCTTCCCCAGCTTAACTTTACTCCCAAATTCTCTACCTCCTCCAGAACAGGAAGGACCAGGGACAGGGA